>MQTX01000212.1:368929-381765 GCA_009735665.1 Angiostrongylus cantonensis
TAGTGCAGTCATCTTCGTTTTGTAATTGGCGAAGCTTCGGTGGGCTTTAGGAATGCTTTTCCCGTCCTCTGCAGATTCGGCTAGAACTGCTACTCTTCTCTCTTTAAGGTCTTCTTTTATCCTGTATGCATTGTTTTGCAAGTTCGAACTTGAATTGACACTTGCCTAAGGATCGTGCGATTCCTCGTTGGCATATCAGTTCAGGTGTTTCTGGAGATATACGTCTCTTGGAGGCTATAATACTGGAGAAATGCATTAGAATTGCATCATATAACTGCATGGGTTTATATATATATAATCACAATTATCATCTTGTAATGGTAGCAAAAAGATGCAATTACTTTGCTTGTTTAGTAAAATCGTGATCAACATATTCATTGTTATCTACTGTTTTTTTAAATATACGGACCAACATCCATGCTTTTGGGGAAAATTAGACAGAGAATAATTGTCTCTTGTAAAGTAGAAGTAAAATAAGAAAGAAGTAGTGAGTAAAGTTTCTCCAACGAAGTGCTGAGTGAAGCTTCCCATTCGAGTAGTGGTCCCTCCACTGGATTTGACTCGATGCGACAACGAAAACCCACATCACGACATCTACCGGCTATGAACCATCGACTAGGATTAACGCGGCTCTGAGGAAAGCGAAAACGCCGAAACATCCGTATACAAGTTTTTTTAAAAAAAAAAACCTTGTGTCAGCTCAGTCACCTGGAACATTATTGATTGCTGCTACCGAGATCCGGTGAAAGTCGGTATTTAAGCTATTGTCACGTTATTTGTCAGCAAATAAACTACTGACTGCTACAGAGCGCGTTGCTCAGCAAAACGCAGAGCACATTGGATGCTGGAAATTGGCATGTATAAGAACGAAATGGTTACTTTATGAGTCCCAAAGGACCTATTCTCTCTAAAGTGTTCTTATCATTCTGATTTCTGAAGAGTTACCATATATTTATTTTGAAAGGCTCTGATTCAACTGTTCTCGAACATTCGGTTAACAGTGTACAGACATTCTTCACACAAATTTACCCTAGAAGAGTTCTGATGACAACTGAGGAAACTTCCGAAGGCAGAGTCCACGCATTGCAACCGTCTTTGGTGCAAGCACGCCACTTCCCACATTCGATTGGTTTCCACGCATCCATTGTTCATGAAAATCTTCCAACTTTTACGTGTGGCTTCGCTTGGCATTTGAGGATTTTCAATTCACTTTAAATGCTGTAGAATGTTGGTCGAGCAATTATCTCTGGAGTCCTGAGAGAGCCGAGATGGAGCGTTCCCTATTGGACTGCACAGAGTGTGATTTTTTCCCTAAACAAGTCTAAAAGGAAAAAAGGACAATTTGTTAGGAATACGGAACCTTTATTCCTTTAATAGAGTTGCGAAAATACTAGTTGCACTGAATATCACCAGAATTTGTGTCAACATCATAATGTATAGTTTAGATTTTTTTTATATGACCCATATTCACGCCTACTGTACGGAGCCCAGCACTTCCCACATTCGATTGGTTTCCACGCATCCATTGTTCATGAAAATCTTCCAACTTTTACGTGTGGCTTCGCTTGGCATTTGAGGATTTTCAATTCACTTTAAATGCTGTAGAATGTTGGTCGAGCAATTATCTCTGGAGTCCTGAGAGAGCCGAGATGGAGCGTTCCCTATTGGACTGCACAGAGTGTGATTTTTTCCCTAAACAAGTACCAATTTTCCGACCCGGCGAGATGAGAAGCTTAGTTGGACCGGAGCGGAATTGAACTAGCTCCATATTCATAATTCAAAGGAAGAAGACTTACCGATCATTTGCGCGGCGAGTAGCAACAGCTATGGCTTGGTTACTTAGAGAAGACGGAAAGTCGCTACAAAACCAAAATCACGCCATGTAGTGATTCCCATTATCCACCTTGTCTAGGACTTCTACTTGATTTTTATATAAATCTTCACTACTCATTTATTGTCACATATAGTTTATTAAACAGATAAAAGAGAGACGCTAAACGTCCAGTTGATCAAACCATCGGACAATTCACATCTATGTAAAATGTCAATGAGCATGTGTAGGTTGAACGGGCACAGCAGCCGCTCGTCTTCGACAGATTTGTCAAGCTGATGAATTCCACTATTTCCATCGTCTGCAGCTGCCTTCAAAACATGAGGTATACCACCATGCTGGAAATTTCACCCAAGCTACCTGTGAAATGATCTAGCACTTAATACTAGGGCCCAAAAAGCAACCTATCCATAATTCTCGGTAAAAAAAATCAAAAGTGAAGGGCACTTTGCTAGCCTCGAGTAGGCTTCCCAAATGCCGTTGCGTAGGCTGAGCAGGAAGAAACTGTTAATCTTATTTTGATTTCCTAAGAGGAAATATGATGACTCTCTGCACCTAGAACGCATTCATGCACTAGCACCTGAATCTTTCTCTGGGGATCTGAGGTAGGGCATGAAAACATTCGAAATTCTTCACATTAGGGTTAATAATCATAATGAAAACGGCGAGCTGCCCGAGTTTACCATGATCCCAAAGATCATTCATGGTTCCTATGGTAGGCAGCGCTATTATGTAACGACATTCATCGCATTATAGTACATCGAA
The DNA here is from genome assembly GCA_009735665.1 of Angiostrongylus cantonensis. NCBI lineage: Eukaryota > Metazoa > Nematoda > Chromadorea > Rhabditida > Metastrongylidae > Angiostrongylus > Angiostrongylus cantonensis. The sequence goes on from MQTX01000212.1 coordinate 371,526, forward strand.
TGTTGTCTAAACGATAACTCGTTGGTCTCCAAGTTTTACATTGGATCAAATCAATGAGTTTCTTTATTGCAAGATTTCCTTTTCACCAGAATGGGCAGCAATCCTTAGAATTCTAGAAACGGAATCCGAAAACCACCAAAAACTCGGAGTTATGCGAATATTACTGGCTTTTGAAAAGGTGTTCTTGGGTAGAAAAAAAATAGTAACGGTTCAAAGCCACAAAATTGACATAACTCGTGGAAATCAACCAATTATAAGACTGATGACATCAATCTATGACGTCCAAAACAAACAGGCAGTGCTTTCAGAAAAGCGATGAATAGAATCGTCTACGACTTACCCTCTAGCATCTTCGACTGTCACTGACTATGTTACCCCATCAGTTTTCCTCCATGAGCCCAATATGATATCGCCTCAGTGAAAAACTGTACAGAATTGGTCCAAAAAGGACTACATTCGAAAACAGCAGAGCTTTCCGATATTCTTCACACTGCGTGTTAGAATACGAGGTTCCTAATGAATGAAAGACTACCAAAACTGTGTATCTACATGAAAATGGATACCACACTCCAACTACAACTATCGCCCAATCTGTCTACCTCTTCCCTACAAACTCTTCATTCGAGTCACCTTAAAGAGAAATGAGAGAACACAAAACGAAAGAGGTCTAAACCAGCAAGTAGGACTTCGAAACGGATTCACTTCAACAGCGTACATCCACACTATAACAGAAGTCATTCAAATATCGCCGGAATTCAAGTAACCGTCATGTACTACTTTTACCAAGTTCAAAAAGGTATTAGGAACATGCAACACAGCAGCAATGATGGATACTTCGAAGAACCAAGGTGTCGGGACTCAGTTTATGAAGGTCCTCTTTGAGCCATTGAACAACTTCACAACTGTAATTTCAACAATCTACAACGGTTAACATTGATGTAAAGAAAGGGACTCTTAAGCGCAATTTCATTTCAGCAAAATTATGTAAATTATTTAACGCCACTATAAAGAACGTGATAGTAACTCTAGAACAGGATAAGAGTGAAAGTCGTTTTTCGGCAACCATTCTCGATTTGATGAGATCTGTTTTTAAGGTGTCAAGAATTATCCCCGAGGAACAAATGTCCTTCGATTCCAACACCTATAAAAGATTCTTCGACTGAATACGAAGAAAACTATGAAAGGATAAAGCTCTCGGCGCTGATCAAACCCTGAAGGATGCGCTGCCCATTCGACTTCATTTACTATGATTTGAGGTGCCCTACCGAAATATCGAGCCAGTGTTGCTATCCTCCCAGAAAAATCTGGTACCAACTTGCCGACCCCGGAGGAATGGAAGGCTTGGTGGGTCATGGGCGTGAGGACTGATTCCACATGTGTATCGCAGGGCGCCTCTAACCACTGCCCCACACGTGCCCACACGAAGAAAACTATGCAGATGAAAAATATACTCCTCTCCCACTCCCCACTAACGGCTAACAACATTAATATTTCCAAATTCTACATCCATGTGCACCTGGGCCAAGAGTCAACTTAATGGACGACTCTTCTCCTTAGCTGAGCATGGAGAAGGGAATACCTGGGAGGGCTTTCAGAAATACTTAGGACGCAGTGAAGAAGATACGAAAAAACACCGGAAACTGTGCCAACCCTTTCGACTCTGCTATCCTTCTACGTATTGGTCGCTACACAAACAAAAACCTTATAAAGACCTTATAAACTGACCTCGTTGAGCTGATGCGAGGTTGGTATACTATTTTATATTTTCGTTGTCGCTGTTGTTTGTCCTTGTCGTCATTGTCGTTGTTGTTGGTCGCTGGCCAACGTTTCGGCGATTTCGTCTTCCTCCTTCGATTCCACAGTCCCACTCGTAATATCACGGCTCTGAGGAAGGCAAAATCGCCGAAACGTCAGTCATCAACCAACAACACGAGCAACAACAACAACAAAAACTTATACCAACCTCGCATCAGCTTAACCAGTCCAGTTTATAAGGTCATATAAACAAGTATACCAACTATTTATGCCGAAGTTAATAGAAAGTCGGCCTTCTGAATTACTGGCAGAATAAAAGACCACCCAGTGTTATTGATCGCACAATCGCAACGTAGTGATGGAAATCTTCCTGATTATGCAAATGAGAATCATAGATATTCCCAGCTACAACAACTATTAAATACCAGAGGCGCCGTTGTACTCGCCAAAATGTTGAAAAGCAGACGGACCGGATACATGATGCGTTCACCCAACAACCGAAAGACAAGAGTCGTTCGAGACTGGATTCCTGAAGATGTCAAACCACAGCAACCATAGGCACGATGGCCGTAATTCTTCACGGAGAACCAAAAACAGAAACTTGATTACTATCAGACTGCTGAAGCTACCGAAACCCGCTGGGATTATCCTACACGGGAAAGGAACAAATAGACTTTACTGGTGCTCGATCAAATCACTTGGCGAATAATGAAAGGACAAGCAATACAGATGATGCACGAATTCATAGGGGATTCATAAAAGCGATGCAAAAACCCGCTTTCCTCGAAATGCTGCTCGTTAGGGCTAGAAGAGTCTAATGAGCAACCTTTCGGGTTCACATTGTGTCTGGTAGATAAGGATATCAATCATGAAATGAATTTCAGTCCCATCAAGCTTCCATCCAATAATTAACCGACTCTCCTTTTTGCTGTGCATGTCTATACTAGTGGCGTTAAATTTCCAACACTTTGGTTCACACAACAAAATTTGCTTGTTTCTATAATTGATGGGGAACGAACGGCATGCCTAATGATGAACTCCGTTGCAGAGATTGATGAAATTATGGCCTTCATATTGCATAATGACTAGTCACGACAAAAACCTCTAGTTTATTCATGTAATATACAATCATTCAGTTGCAAAAACTAATGAAAGAAAAATGTTAAGCAATTGATGCTAAACACCTCTCATCTCTAACACAGCTGATACACTATAAGAACTACAACCAATGGAAATAAATCTTACATTATCTACAACATTAAAGAACAAGAAATCAATACAATCATATTACAGTCCAAGACAAAACAAAAATGGGATCTCATTGTGAATTATACCTCAGCTCACCTTCCTGAATAAGGTGATCTAGCTCGTGTTCCCAATCAAGAAGCTCAGCCAGACGTTTACATCCATCATCACAAGAACCACCCCAGAACACATCCCTAAAGTGTAAGCACAAAATCTTAAATTTAAACAATTGTATGAACCCTCCTTTCAGGTTATCGAATAGAGTGTTTAAATTAGGCTGTATCGTTGTACACACAAGTTTTTATCAATTTTTGATTAAACGACGCCAAAATGATTCAGACTACGCTTGGAAGTAGCAACACAATTGTATGAACCCTCCTTTCAGGTTATCGAATAGAGTGTTTAAATTAGGCTGTATCGTTGTACACACAAGTTTTTATCAATTTTTGATTAAACGACGCCAAAATGATTCAGACTACGCTTGGATTTCCATCCCTGACTATATGCACCGCCTTAATCCAGCACCTGCCATTTGCTGGAAATCCATTTAGTGCACGATAGGCGAAACGTCCAGTTTTCCGTATGATATGCACTAAACTGTTTTAAAAGTTAGAACCTCTCATTATAACCCTCATAAAATTACAAACTAGAAATTGTATACTAGCGAGAATTATGGATACCCATAACTGCAACATATGGACGAATTCCGAACAGTTCGGTGAAAAAAACAAGGAGGAAGGAGCAAATAATTGGATTGAAGTGCACAAAACTAGGGATAATGTAAAGCTAAGAAAAATTCTTCGTAGATCATTGCAATTACTTTTCTTAAATCACATTTCTGTTCACTTCTAACATCGTTTTTTAGACAAAGTATAGCCATTATCTTAAAGAACTAAAAGGCATAAGCGGTATTTGTTTTCGACCTCAGCATTTAAACCACAACGAAGATGAACAAATTTCAAAAAACATCTCAGATTAGCAAAACATATTTTACTTGAAAAGTGAAAATTTACATAGTTAAAAAAGAAACTCAGTTCCTCCATTCGCTCTACGAAAAAGAAAATTGTCGAACAGCACTACTGTAAATACAAATCTTAGAAAGAATAAAAACATTGAATGATAGAGAAAATCTTCAAAAATCTAAACACAGCACTTCCTACATTTACCAAACTCAAAGGATAAGGATAGAATGTGGTTTTAAAGCACAACTGAATTAGTAGCAGCAAATACAAATCGATGCCAATGGAAGAAAAACGAAAGTTGACCCTCACCTTTTATTGTCTTTCAACCCGTAACAAAGTCCTGGAAACCCTAGGGCACGCTCAAACTCGCTGGTACGCCCGACTTCTTCCTTGTTGATTAGTAAACGTGGAATATCTTCGGCTACCTATAACAGACGGCTTGAAAAGTATGGACAATATTTAGATTTTCATTTCGTACTTTCCTTTTCCACAACTTCCCAAATGTTTACCGCATCATTGTGGTCGAAAGGTGTTCTCATATTGCGATTTTCAGCAAAGTGTTCACCTGCACAAGCAAGGTCTTCCAAGCTAATAAAGAGCCCGATGTTTTCATCTCACGCCCAATGATTGGGCCCGCAGAACCAGTGAAGACGGGCCGTTCAAACATCAAAGTAAGTATACATGAGGAGGGCGGTGTTTAGTCATGCATTCCATCAGGAAGCAAAATGCCTGTTCAACCACCACCGCAACGTTCTCACACAATGAACGGAGGACTCCTTGGCTCAACTATCCCCAAGATTGAAAGGACAGTCGACTAGACCAGCATTCTACGACACTCATATAGAAGAGTAATCAAGCAGCAACCGGAAAAAAAGGCGAAATGTTCGAAGACCTCTGTGGACGATTATTGCCAAGGGAACGAATCGAAGGGCAGTAGTGTTGAGATCTTAATAATAGATGCCATGGCGAGTCTTATAAAGCAGACAAATTTTTTTAAATGAAATGAAGGCATATCCAAATAGAACCACAATGTCTGAAAGCTCATTAAATACATGAGACCTACCTCATTCACCAAGCTAGCAAACGGTTGTACAACTAAAGAAGTTCCCATGATCAGCAGAAGGTCGCACTTTGGGAAATCCTAAAAATTTATTAAACTGAGTAAGTCAAAAACTTTTAAGTTCGTAGAAGAATAAAAACATAAAAGCACTCACAGAAAGGACGCATTGGAAAAATCGTTTCGGCAAATTTTCACCGAAAAATGTTATGTCCGGTTTGACTACACCTTCACACTTATCGCACCTGGGCACCAAACCGCCTTTATTCTTCAAATGATCTTAAACATGTGCTCACATAGAAGGAAAATAAAGTGAACCATTTGAAGTTGGGAACAATAAAATATGTACGTACTTGTTAGCCACTGCAGATCGAACTTCTTTCCGCACGTTATGCACGTACTTGTGCGACACGAACCGTGTGCAGTAACTACCTTATCTTCCGATATTCCAGTTAGAAATTCCAACGAGTCGATATTCTGCAAAGCCAATGGATAACACCAGAAACAATATAAAAATTAGATCACAAGGAAGCTGAGATATTTGCAAAACTTCGGACTCCAGGTGTCTGCAGTGGAGATGGAACCCGCTATTATCGTTTTCGGGAGCTAACGTGTTGACCAACACATTATACATGTCCTTCGTCTCGCCTTTCTCTCAGTCGTGTTTTATAGGTGTGAAACGAAGACCATGCATTGTGTGGTGGTGAACACGTCAGCTCCCGAAAAGGGTAGTAGCGGGTTCGTTCATCACCGCAGACACCTGCCGTCCGAAGTTTTGCAAACGTCTCAGCATAATTCTGGTTGTATTTCACATAACACTCTGCCGTGAAAAACCGTAGCAGAGTGTAAACGAAAAAGCAAATATAAAAATTGCAGCGATATATGCACTAGTTGTATTATGAATGTAGAAGAACAGAAATAACCAAAGAGCAATGATAGAAATGAAAGGTTTCATTAACTCTTAAACCTTATCTTATACCCACCCTCACTACCTTCCATATTTGCCACATTCGATTCAATGAAAAGCTCTCGATTCTTGAAGAAAAGAAATTCGAACGAACCACCGACCTTTGCGATCCGATTTCGGACTTCGGAAAGTTTGTCTTACACGGGGTAGAGCAGTGAGTGATGGAAAACACTGATGAGTCCAGATACCGCGGGGCTGGGAGGTATCTCAGAGGGCTATTCTCGTATAAAACAGAGAACAGAGTGGCAAATTGCAAACTGTGACCACAATGACAGCTGGAATATGTCACGTGCCTTCGTTTCTTACATTAAAATCAGGCTAATCAGTTCTTGCGATAGAAAAGAAAATTTCTAATTTCTTCCCTAAAAAAAAATTTGGAGCAAATCTTGAAATGTGCTACTCTTAAAGTGGCAATGCTTTTTTGTTAATGGAGGGTACAATATCTTTTAAAGAATTGATTTTAAAAAAAAACGAAAATTATAAAAACGAAGACACGCAAAGAATGTTTGAAACGGACTTCTCGGTAAGCTCGTAATAACTTACGCCAAGGGAACAAAAAAAAGTGCTAGAAATTCTTTTCTACAATCTGAAATAACACAAAAATAAAAATTTTACTTTCAAAGCAGTTAACTCACCTGTGTGAACCATCTCCGTAGAATTCCTTTCTTATCTAACAGTCTCACAAAATAGTGACAAAGTGTTGGCTTAAAAATGAACACAAAAGCAAAGCTTGAAAAACGTACTTCGAAAGAGAAGATGAAAAATAGCAGAAAATAAGTGAGAACTTTTGAAAAATTACCTTGAAATTAACTGGGAAAAGTTCCTTGGACAAATCGAAAAAAGGCTCAGGGTTCTTATAGAAAAAAGAAATATCGAAGATTGCCTGTGGATCAGGAAGGTTATACTTCTGCAAGTTGTTGTAGAGACCGCTCCCTTAACACAATGTTTATAGCTGGATTTATTGCTGGTTTAAGCTCATTAGATCAATCCCGTTGATGGGTAATTAGTGATGGAATTGGTAGATAGAAAATTAACTGAGAGAAAGGCGAAACGAAGGACACGCATACTGTGGTGGTGAACACGTAAGCCCCAAAAAGAGTAATAGTGCTTTTGTTCCTCACCACAAACACCTGCGGTCCAGAGTTTGGCAAACATCCCAGCACCATTGTGGTTGTATAACACAGTGTTTATTGTTAACAACACTATGGATGTTTCATTGGGACAAAAAAATTACAACATACCTGGACTCCTGAAGTCAGGAACTCCAGCAGATGTGGAGATGCCCGCACCACTCATCACAATGACATTGCAGGGTCGGTCAGTTTTGATGTACTCGGCAATTCCTTCCAATGAAAACGATCGAAGTTTGTACTTCTTTAAGCAACGTCCCTCTGAATAACAGACATACAAATGGATGTAGCGTGAGAACAACCTGGTACCCTCTAAACAAATAAACTACTGTATACGATGACACTGACGCAGATGAAGATAGGATAGACAGTGTGCATCGACCTCAGGAACATTCTTTCCTGCTTTTTGTTTTGCAGCACTTAGCTTCTTGATACCCTTTTTGTATTAACACAATAATTCCTAGAATGAAATTATTCGCTTCATTTTGGATCCCGTTGTGAATCCTAGGGTCTTTTGCACTTAAGTGGATACGTGGATGGCCTGTCTTCGCTGGTTGTGCAGACCCTCGCATAATTGCTATTGTTTCGAAGATTTGCTGGTTTAGCCATTGTGGTTCCTCGCAGTCCCGATGTTCCGCGGTCAGCCAGGCCAAAGTCTGCCCCAGGTCGTCACCACCACAGGCAGCCGCCGTCCTTCTTGATCAGAAGGAGATTTGCACCATGCGACTAATCTGATACCAGGACGGTGGTGGATCCCAGCATTAGTTTACTCTTAGCTGGGCTTCCTGATGGAAACACCGGACTCTTTCTCAGCTTGAGAGACACTACTAGGGGTATGAATCCCCCGCTGCACAAAGCAGCCCGATATCCAGGAACACTTCCCAACCATGATGACGGGATAAACCGTTGGAAGGACTTTTCTACTTACATACTGCAATAGTAACATTACATCTTAATAATAAGATGGTACGCCTAAAACAGTGAAAGATATATGAATGAGCTGAGTTGAGAAAAGTGGAAATGTAGAGTGAAAACTCTCACAAGAAGGTGAAATGATTTTCTTCGGTGATAGGGTGAAGGACAGACACAGAGACAGCGTTATGTGCATTGATTCCAGTGCACATTGTGTAGCGATGAAGGTGTAGTCTCTAGTCGGCAACACACAAAATTGGGCGCGGCATGTGTAAACATCAAATAGTTCGCTAATCAGTACTTCTTGATCACTAGTAAGAGTTCGACAATTCTTAGCCCTGGGGATATCGATATGGGGACTTCAAAACTGTCTCACCAAGACTAATACTAGCTGATCAAATTATCATGCAAGAACTGATCTGCACCTGATCCCACCGCAGTGCTCACAGTGCTGGTCAACGAAGTCAAGGCGTTCTCGAAGCTGCTCACGAAACGGCTGTAGATGTCCTTCTTAGGCAACATTTCTGGAGAAGTAGATTTCCGGTCCTCATTGTCACCTGGGCTTGCTTCTGTCTCCCTGTCACGTGTAGTTTCGTCATCCGACATACTAAAATAGCGCCGCTGAAGGAAGCCATCTATAATATTTTAGAAAATAGTTTGCCATCCCAATTTCATTGTTTGTGAAAATTCGGAACTTCACACATCCTCTACTTTCATAGTCTTTTTTAATGAGACGGCCACGGTGCACTGGCCAGTCTACGCCTTGGGTGCTGGGTACACCCACAACCCGGTGTGGTTACGGCATATTTGTTGGCTTAGGCCTAGCTTGACTGAAGGCTTTTGAACGAAGGATACAAACCCCATATATATACACAGACATATGAACTTATGCATGCATATGACACGTAAACGTATAACTACAATGATGCAAAAATATTTGCAAAACCCCGGATCGAAAGTGTCTGCGGCGGGGATCAAAGCTCGTTAGTCTCAACCTAACTGGGTTCAATGCCGATTTGTGCACCCCAGATCAATCTCGATGACGGGTGATTGCTGATAACGCCAATAAAACACGGCTCAGAGAAAGGCAAAACGAACGTTAACTCCCAGAAAGGGTAATAACGAAGACCGATTCCCACTATAAATACCTGCGGTCCGAAGTTTGCAAATATTTGAGCACCATTGTAGTTGTATTTCACATTATACCCTACCATTTTAAAAAAGTAGGCATTAAATAAAAAGTGGTTACATTGTACATGTATAGTCTAGGGAAATGGAAAAGTGGACCATCCACGTAGTCAAATCCTGTCTCAAGGTAAAGGATAAAGGATAATGAACAGTCCTTGAGGTATGTGCCAACAATTAGACTTCATTAAGTATACTTGCAGGCGATTGAATGCATATCTGGCCTTTACAATGACTCTCGGTGGTCTACCGATGTATCGAGTCAGTGCTGCTATCCTCCCAGACCAGTCTTACACTAATTTGCCTACACAAAAGGATGGAGGTCTCGTGGGCCAGGGCTCGGGGATCGATTCCATGCGTATTGCAGGGCGCCTCCGACTACTGCGCTACATGAATCGCTCACTATAAAGCAGATTAAATAAATCCTCCATGTGCTACCCATTTGACCTAGTCTCTCTAACCAGAGGATGCACTAACCGTTTTCCGCATAAGCCGTCATAGAACTCTCAAAGTATGGGTGTCCGTTAAAACCGTCCAGTATCAGAACTCAAAGCATGACGAAGTTCCAGTGTGCGAGCAACGTCATCACCTGTATCACCTGTAGTCCCGTTGATCGTCGGTTATTCGAGCGAGCGCCAGTAAATCTTCCATCTTTCCCTGTCGCGTGCAAGAGTAGTCCAAGGGGTCCTGCTCGCTGTAGGGAGTCGTCGAGCATCATATCTTTTTTCTAGGCTCTTCGTGAAGAACTCTGAGCATCGGGTCGGTGGTCTTCCTGCGGTATCTTTAACACCCTGAGGAAACCAGTCACTAACGGCTACTGTCCATCGGTTGCCATTCATACGCATTACGTCTCCGGCCCACCTTTTCTTCGACTGTTTGGTGTACAGAGCGGCACCTTGGATTTTCGATCGTTGGCGCAGATCGGAGCTTCATCCCTTACTTGTGTGAAACGGGATACTCCTAGCATCGTCCTTTCGACTGCGCGTTCGATAACGTTGAGTAATCTTTCATCCTGCTTGCGTAGCGA
>MQTX01000212.1:382567-461718 GCA_009735665.1 Angiostrongylus cantonensis
GTAACTGCCGCCATCGATTTTCACTCCCATATTATCCCATTCCAATGTTCGCATGACGTTCTGGAGGGTGGCTGTAAATAATTTTGGCGAGATTGTATCGCCTTGCCTAACTCCTCTTTTGACGTCAACGTTAATATCGTTGTAAAATGGTGATATCTTGGTTGTGAAATTAAATTTTTGTACAGCTCACGACGAATCTTTATACACTGAGTAGGGGGTCCTTTACTATCATAGGCTTCCAAGACTGCTTCTATCTCGATTGAATCAAAGGCCTTCTGTAAACCGATGAAAGTGAGACAGAGAGGTTCTTTGTACTCTCGCGATAGTTCAATAAGCCTTGCTATCGTGTGGATGTGGTCCATCGTACTCAATCCTTTTCGAAGCCCTGTTTGCTCATATGGCTGTCCGTAGTCAAGTGCTCTGTTAATCCTGTTTAGAATGACTCGAGTGAAAAGTTTGTAGACAACAGACAGCAAGCAGCTAGGGCGATAGTTGCCGGTATCGTGCAGGTCACCCTTCTTGAACAATAACACGGTCTTGCTGGTTTTCCTCCGACTAGGGATCTTGCATTCAGATAGGTAACGTGTGAAGAGCCGAGCCAGTGTGCTTACGAGGACTGGCGGAAGGTTCCTCAGATTTTCTGGTCTTATCCTGTCCGGACCTGGTGCTGTTCGATTTTTCACCGACGAAACGGCATGTCGAATTTTGGAAGGGAGAACCGGTGGTACAACATATCCATCCTCCTTTATTTAATATGACGAATGGTGAATGTGGCTATCGAAGAGATCTGAGTAATATTCGTGAATGGTTTTCTTCATTGCCTTTGTGGACGCTGTAGCTATTCCATCTGGGCGTCGGAGTGCAATTATACGAATGCTTTTCCAGCCTCTGCAGCTTCGATCATTACTGCTCCACTTCTCTCTTTAAGACCTTTTATCGCCTGTCTCCAATATTTTGCCAGTTCGGACGTTAGTTCGCGGTTGCCTGCAGCTCGTGCGATTCCACGGTGGTGTATCAGCTCGAGTGTTTCTGGAGACATATGTCTCTTGGTGATTTTCGAGACCTCAGCTTTTACAGCGCTAGTATGAAGATGTTGAATGCGCCGATCGCATTCTTCGTTGATATTGTCAAAAACGGGCGTCTTTCCAACAACGGACTATTGAATCGAATAAATCCCAGTTCATGGTGGTTTTGGGACGTTTTTTGAATTTAGTGGCTTTTTCTTCTGTTCACAAGAAATAAAATCTTGCACGAAGGAGAGGCTGGTCTAATCCCGTGCAGAATTTTGGTACAAAAACGACATCGGTAAAAGGCAAAACCATCTGTTTGCTATGATGTGGTCTATTTCGTTATGGTACTCTCCATTGCGAGATTCCCGCGGCATTGAAATCTCCAATGGTGACATTGAAGAATGTATAGCCTTCTCTGTAGAACTTCTCCATGTCCATGTAGGACGCCTCGACTTCGTCGTCATAGTTTGATGTTGGCGCCTAAACGACAAAGACTGCCAAAACCGGTATTGATCCACATCTCTTCAATCGTAAATGGCCGATTGGGGTTGTTAGTTGTTCGAATGAATGTTGATGGACAAACTCGTGTTGACGAGAACGCCGACGCCGCCGACTCCTGTACTGTCGCATGTTGCGAGGAACAGTTCTGCGGTGTCATAGAAGCCGTTGAATGTGTGGCGTCGCTTTATCTCGGCCAGGCCGATGACGTCGTACCTTATCCTTCTTGGTTGCATGAGCGAGTCTTCTACTGAGGACTCGAATGCAAGTGTGCGACCACTTACCATGAATGAACGGATTGTAGTTACAAGATCATGACCTTAGTGCTTTGCGGTTTAGGCAGCTTAGAATGGTCTTGAGATTTTAGCAGCCTCTCCGTAGCCGTCCTACCGAACGCTGCCGAATCGGAGGCTGTTTCGGGTTCAGGGGAATGAGGCCTGTTTCTTTTATTGCGTTTAGTCTTTTGATATCCGCGTACAGTTTGCTAGGTTTTGAACATTATTGCTGGGTATACTCATGGGCAGCTTAGCTCTCCCAGAGTGGACATGGAGTTTATTTGTTGAAGGCGACTCCTAACCGCGTTCGATATACCTCCATATCACTTGTTTGCAGGCTTTTGGCCGAAGTGACTCGTAGAATACTGTCCGCATACACTTGAACGCACCCACACACGCGTGCATGCATACGCCTCGTAAATACAGAAAGTGCGTGCCAAATCAGTGCTGCAGAAACAAGGAATCCATCCACTGGAGCAAAGAAGACTTTTTTCCGCGATTAAACCCCCATTCCCCACCTGGGGACGCGCCACGTAGCCTCGCGACTAACCGGCTCGACATCTCTCACATGAGGGATATCTGTGGGAATAACGTCATAGATCTCAAAACAACAATAAAGATAGCATACCTAGATCGAACGAGTGACGTAACAACACAGAAATTTTAAAGATGATTCATGAAAATTATTTCTACACATAATCGCACATTGGTCCCTAAAAGAGTTGAGTTCCAACGCCCATGTGGATGAGTTTCCCTGTGACAGTGGCATTGGTGGTCCTGACACGACGTATCGACTTGCATGAATGTTCGAGAACAAAACATCACTATTATCAGCTGATTGGTTGTAGCGTCCGGCCGCTCTCTTCAAAAATGTCTGTTCCAGGGTTCCCGTAGAAACTATTCGTTTTTATCTGTTCGTGTGAGTACGACTCTATCCCTCCTTGTGAGAGGCCTAGTATGGCCCATGTGGATGAGTTTCCCTGTGACAGTGGCATTGGTGGTCCTGACACGACGTATCGACTTGCATGAATGTTCGAGAACAAAACCACTATTATCAGCTGATTGGTTGTAGCGTCCGGCCGCTCTCTTCTCCAAAAATGTCTGTTCCAGGGTTCCCGTAGAAACTATTCGTTTTTATCTGTTCGTGTGAGTACGACTCTATCCCTCCTTGTGAGAGGCCTAGTATGAAGTCGCTTCCGCTACGAGTGGAGGCACGTAGCCCCATTTGTTTGTCGTGGAAAGGGTCCGTTACCTGTTGGGCCGATCCCGGTGCAAGTGGGGTCCTTTGGGGACCACACTGTTTAAGTAACTCATCCGTTTATCGTTTAAAGACAAAATCGTACTACGAACCACACCATGTTGAGAATGTGAGCAAGAACTGAAGGAAATAGTGAGACCGTGAACGAATTGTCTCAGTCTTGGCCCAGCCTTCGTGTTTCATCAACGCAACTTTTTCTTTGTCACCCTAATGTTTCGTTGGAATAACCCATGTAATACAAATTTCAGGGTAAGTCGTTCCGTGCATTCTTTTCACTATGTTTAATGACGATGATTTCTTCGGATTTGGTGTTCACAGGTTGGCGAGTGACTTTTCTTTCTTCCTATTTCGCTCGTTCTCTAGACCCTTTCTTTTGTTTGCACCGGTGGCAAGCTTAATATCATGGATGAAGTAAGCTGTTTTTTAGGAACATCCAACGCCAATTCCGAGAGATGGACCGCATGATGAATGCAATGATGGATCCGTTTGGAATGCTAGGTGGAATGGGAATGCTAGAAGTAAGTAGAGACGCCTACAAGACTTTTTGCTTAGAGAAATAGCAAAATGCTAGCACCGATTTGTTGGTGTTGTTAAAAATAAGTGCAGGATTCATCTGTTCCCGTTACTATGTGAATAGGGTGGGGTTTTTTTCTGAGAATGAAGGGTTAGATATTTGTTCTTCAGAGTGTTTGAAAAAGTAGCGCCAATATCTGAGCTCAGGAAAAGGGCTGTTATCCATGTTGACTTAACATGTTAAGATATGTGTATACCTTCCCATATCTACGACTAATTTAGCGACTGTTCATCTACTGATGAGAGCTACCTCTTTGTTAGTCAGCCTACTTGGATAAAGTTTGAGGCACTAACGTGCGCATTACTTAGGTTTCAAGTAAACGTGAAAGCAAAAAGAACTGTCATAACCTGTTTGCGGTCTTATATTGTTGAGTATCTCAGCTCTTCAGCGTGGATTTCGGATCCTACCCGTCACATCGTCCTCACCTGTTGTGTCTACTGATTACGTGCTTTGGAGTAATACTGGTTAGAGGCAGAACACCTCTATCAAATGGTTGTGGCAGGTCTCCTTGGTTCCTTGGAAACACTCCCAACTTCCTGGGTGTTGGGCTGCGATGTACAGAGAGAGCATCCACCTCCCTGGCAGGGTCTTCCAAGGAGAGGAGTCCAGCGGTTCGACCAGAAAACGCAGCTGAGGGTAAGCAAATACCAAGATCCACCATCGTCCTGGTATCAGACCAGTCACGTGGTGGCGTTTCCCCTGATCCACACAGCCCGTCGTGGCGACGACCTGGGGCAGATTCGGCGAGGGTGACCTCGGGGAACCATTGTGTCTAAGCATCCAAAACTCCAAAGGAATGTAAATTGTGCTGAGGCCCGCACAACCAGTGAGGACGGGCAGTCCATGTATTTGGAAACGTCATGTTGTTGCTAAATCGAAATACTGGGCAACTGTACGATCAAGTGTTCTTAGCAGATGATATTTGCAAGAGGCTCAAGGTACTGAAAGTGATAGAACCCACATGATGTGCGATCAAATCATTTAATACCTAACTTGGATATAATTTATACATCGCTGAGGCACTCGGTGATAATTGTTGTTGAACATGGGTTTGATGTAAGGTACTAGCGAATTCACGATAATTTGGAAATTCGTTAATTCGGTAATTAAAAAAACGATAATTCGGAAAAAAAGAAAGGAAAAGCACCATTCCAATATGGCCACTAAGAGGCTCAAGGTACTGAAAGTGATAGGACCCATATGATGTGCGATCAAATCATTTAATACCTAACTTGGATATAATTTATACATCGCTGAGGCACTCGGTGATAATTGTTGTTGAACATGGGTTTGATGTAAGGTACTAGCGAATTCACGATAATTTGGAAATTCGTTAATTCGGTAATTAAAAAAACGATAATTCGGAAAAAAAGAAAGGAAAAGCACCATTCCAATATGGCCACTAAGATGTATTTGAAGTGGGCAGTGAATAATGACTGATTGTTGACCTGGTTTTTATTGTCTGTTGACCTGCATTACTTCAGAAATGCACATTGCCATCCAGAGTGAATTTCCTTAGTGAATGCAGAAAGCCCATATATGATGTGATCTACCACTTTTACCAATGTGGAGTCCAAGGTTCTTCGAAATTCTGAATAACAGTTTAGTTATTGAAGATTGTTTCATCAAAAAGCAGCTGTCGAAATGTTCGGTAAAGTAGTTTGATAGCCGGGTTTTGTTCCCATCAGAAATTGTTTCGGTGCCACAACCCTGTCCAATATTCCTGAAATGTTTAGTGGCATTTCCCACTGGGGTTGCGAAAGAGTTGTTGACGGAATATCTCTAATATCGACGATCGCACTGTCGAACATTGCAAACAGACTCCCGTAGAGCTTTAATAAAAATACGAAATCGACGGCTAGAAATTCTTAATCGTATTGTTTCCATGAAGCCGATTATTTTGTTAGTCACAATGGTTATTTCTGAAACTCAAACTGATTTGCGTTTCGTACCAGGAGCACCCGCACCCAAGGCTCACCAAGCCTTCCGTCTCTTCGGAGTCTGCGAATTGGTACCAGACTTGTCTAGTAGGATAGCAACAGTGGCTTGGTTCATCGGTAGGACACCGCGAGACATTGTAAAGGTCAAATATGCCTTCAATCTCCTCTAACAATGATTAATGAAGTCAAGGGAATGGGGCATCCCACAGAGATTGACCAACGTCGAGAGCTTTATCCTTTATTCGTTTACTAGGAATACATATGGAAACCACTCATAAGAAATAAGCATGTTCATAGTTTAGTACCCACTTTTAAATGGTTTACTGTTACATCGGGGCAGCTGCAAAGGGTGTAGAGCTGGTGTTTCACAATTTAGGATCAAGAGTTCCCAAAAGTAAAGGTGGACAGAATCGAAAGTGAAGATTTGGTGGCATTGTCTCGTTGTTCAGCTAGGTCGGTTATTGTTGCTAGACGTATTAGAGTGACACAAAACCCCAAAGATAACTGACCATCTAAGCACAACATTGGAAATTTGTGCAGTATGCTGTCTCATAAGGATTTAGTTCGATACAAAAATTAACGGTTTCGAGCATTGAATTCCTAGTTATTGTGATTAGGTGCAAAGGCATATCTACTGATAAGAATAAGAACAATGAGATTCCGCTTTTGCTCGTTTGTTCTACCAATGTAAGTTTCTGGACTTTACAGGTTAGCAATCCTTTGGAGGTGTTTTTAGCAGCGGTTTGGTTGTTGAAGATTTTCTGAGTCAGTAGTTTCCAGGATACTTGAAAAGTTATTGGTGATTGATTAATGGCAAAAAATCAAAAGGTGGTGAAGACCATCTTTTAATGTAAATAACTTACTTTGATGCTTGGATGCTCCGTCTTCACTGGTTGTGTGAGCCCCAGCACAATTTACATTTGCTGGTTTAGCCACTATGGATCCCTGGAGTTCTAGAGTGAGCCTAGTCGAATCCTTCCTCAGGCTGTCACCATACTAGCTTGTCGCAGCCCTTGTGAATCCGAGAGGGATTTGTTTCCATGCAACTAGTTTGGAATCAGGACGGTGGTGGATCCTAGTGTTGGTTTGCTCTTAGCTGGCCTTTATGATGGGAACTCCAGAGTGTTCAGTTTAGGACGCCCTGCTGGGTGTGTGGACACCCTCTATACAAGGCAGACTTACAGCCAGGAAACCTCTCAGCCGTGGTAAAGACGGTAAACCGTTGGGTGGGTTAAGGCAAATTAAGATTTCAGAGTGCTAGGGACTTTCATCTTATCACAATAACTGGTCGCGTCGGTTGTCGGGGATTAAGGGATGTTTTTATTGTGTGGAAGAAACGGAGTATTCGTGATAATGATCTCACTGCCACTAGTAAATGCGGAGACTATTTATCCAACTTTTTAATCTTCCCAGTGTGTTTAAAATGACGAACAATTGTTTCAGTCTAAGGGTTGCGTTTTTCTACAACCGAAAGTTTTGAAGAGGCTTTGTGAACCAGTAAAAGTTCATGTTCTTCGTAGTCTAGAATTCGTAACCTTAGGAACTTGCTGTACAAGTTATGCCATTGAAAAATCGTAACTATATCGCGCTTTGATTACATTTTGAATTGATATCGCTGTTTTGAGGGCGCGTGTGGCGCAGTGGTTGGAGGCGCCACTGCGACGCGCACGTGGGATGCGCCCATGGCCCACTAAGCCTTCCATCCCTCCGGGATCGGCAAATTGCTACCAGACTTGTCTGGGACAATAGCAGCACTGGCTCGATACATCGGCAGAGTCATTGTAAAGGCCAGATATGCATTCAATCACCTCCAACGATACTTAATGAAGTCGAACCCTCAGGGATTGATCAACGCCGACAGCTTTATCCTTTTTATCCTTTATCGCTATTTTATTTCCAATGTTGAACTCATTAGACAAAACTTTGTGGGTTTTTATCCCTTGAGAGCGTTATTTAAACCGTTAAGGAATGGTTGTAAACCACTTTTAGAAGAATTAATTCGTTGTAAATTATTAAGCAGAAAATAAGCCTTGGAGTTATTTACGGTACCAAACAAGAATTGTAGCAAGGAAGTTTTAATACCTAACATGGCATAAGAAATATGTAGCACATTATTTTTTAGGTGTTAAATTTCGTGGTGGGAAATTCCGCTGTTATTTTCCACTACCGTAACACTATTCTTTACCAGGGTCCTCTACACGGCTCACCATCTCGTCAACTCGCTCGGCCATTCGATCCGTTCCGAGGATTTGGAGGTCTATTCAGTGCGATGGTTAATTAATTAGATACTTTACCTAAAATATACACGCACATACTTCCCATTTGGTTAAGGAGGACTTACAAGAACGAGCTATGAGCGACCCTCGTGCGCATGTTTACTCGCAGTCAACTATGGTATCTTTCGGTAGTGACGGTCAACCGAGGGTGGTTGAAAATTCGTTACGAAAAAGTGGCGATGTCAAGGAAACACGAAGGTCACTAGACCTTTTTTTATCGATTTGATATGTTTTATTTCTTCTCGTTTTGTAGAAGGGTTCGTGATGGTGCGAGGGAGGAATTGGCTATTGGCCATACTATTGGTGATCGGACTCATATCATTGAGAAGAAACGAGATAAAGATGGCAAGGTCCGTCGCCAGCAGCGATTTGTAAACCTTGATGAGGGTAGGTCGTTTTTGATTAGAGCTTTTTTTTGAAAGTTCACTAGACCTGTTCATTCTTTGCACTGTCTTTCATTGTTATGTTAACATGGCGTTGTGGTAAAACTTTGTCCCGCTAACTTTTCGCACTCTTCGTCTTTTTCGGAGATGTGATAGTTCGAGTCTATTTTTCACAATTGTACAAACTTTCGTCTTTGCGGTGTTTGTCTTCGTAGTCTCACCATTCGAATCTTCGATTGGGAAGCATCTTTCGAACGAAGTTTCACGCACCAAGATTCTTTATGTACAAGACGGTTGTGCACTGAGTGGTAATCCCTAGATATGGTCTTCTCCAAGCAAGAACAATCTGTATTAAATTATCGATTTGATATGTCTTATTTCTTCTCGTTTTGTAGAAGGGTTCGTGATGGTGCGAGGGAGGAATTGGCTATTGGCCATACTATTGGTGATCGGACTCATATCATTGAGAAGAAACGAGATAAAGATGGCAAGGTCCGTCGCCAGCAGCGATTTGTAAACCTTGATGAGGGTAGGTCGTTTTTGATCAGAGCTTTTTTTTGAAAGTTCACTAGACCTGTTCATTCTTTGCACTGTCTTTCATTGTTATGTTAACATGGCGTTGTGGTAAAACTTTGTCCCGCTAACTTTTCGCACTCTTCGTCTTTTTCGGAGATGTGATAGTTCGAGTCTATTTTTCACAATTGTACAAACTTTCGTCTTTGCGGTGTTTGTCTTCGTAGTCTCACCATTCGAATCTTCGATTGGGAAGCATCTTTCGAACGAAGTTTCACGCACCAAGATTCTTTATGTACAAGACGGTTGTGCACTGAGTGGTAATCCCTAGATATGGTCTTCTCCAAGCAAGAACAATCTGTATTAAATTAGCCGGCGCATAACATAGCTATAATTTTTAAAAGCCGTCGTTCGTTTGATGTTGGAATAGATGACGAGTGTCTGTTTTTTCATTGATGTGCTTCACCATGTGCCAGCTAATATAAAACCGACTGCTGAAGGGTTGATTATCAGGAGAAAAACAAGTTTTGATCAGTGCACAATGACTTAACAGCCCTGCTGTGTAAACGAGCAATGCGGAGTGAGGGTATTTCGTTCAGGCGGTTCTCTGCTCCATAGGATGAATTCGATGCGTGTACGAAAAGCCAAGGGCAAAAAGCTGTCGAAAATCTACTCTATTCATCGTGGCTGTAAGGTAGACAAAGATATGGAGATGTCAGCCGAATAGATACCCAAAGCAATGTCGTGTTAGCTTACAAATGAAGGATGGTTCATTGATTATTCATATCGACGCAGAATCAGTGTTAGAAAGAACGATAGCTCGGTTGCTGTTGCCGCAACTATTTGGTCAGCAGTGCGCAATAGGAAATGAAGTCGTTTGGCCTGCTTTTCTTATAATATCACTCAAGAAAACAGGAAATATAGGCGTTTAAGCCCTCACGGTATGAGCGTAGGAAAGCGATTAATATCACTTTTCAATATTGTTGTCTTTTTATTTTGACGTGGAAACATAAGCAGTAGGAGACTGTTAAAGCATGCCCTTACTTTTTCGTTCAAGAAAAACTAAGTAACGTTGTTAGCAAAGCGACCATGTCAGCAGTTAGGTGGAATGTTATATAAAGTGGTGTCAATGTATCACGTAAATGTCGAAGCAGCACTGAAGTGCATACACAGAATTGCGCGAAACATGTCTGTATCACTTTATATTTATAGCTGCTGCAGAAGACTTTGATCGTGAATTTCAGTCCAGGGCAAGAGCTAACGCGAAGGTATGCTTCGTGGCATCAGAATGAAGGTATCAAAGAATCAGGATGAGGATATCAAAAAACCCTCTTAGTAGGTTGAGAACACTTGGCATATTGTCGTCAGTGATCTACAGATTTCTATTTCGAACAGCGAATTTAATCATGAGTTGAGAGTTGCCGATTTAAACCTCGTCACTGGTACAATTTTCGCCCCGTGTACATGATGAGTATGACTATAACGTGTTAGTTTTTTTTTTTCTTTTTGCAGTGCAAGACGTGCACTGGATGATGGATCTTCAAGCAGCAGTCAATATCGGTCATCAGATGTAGGTTTGAGAAGTAGGGACAGTGCCCCTATGCTTTGAATAGTCTGGGAGTCCGCTCCTCGATGAACACGTTCAGTCGCTATCGCTCCAGTTTCCAAGATCACCAAATTCATCAGGAATAGTTTCATCTTTTGGAACTCTTGGTGTTACTGCCGGCTTATGGATCTTCTTGGGATTCACTATATTAGAAGCCTGGAAAGTTATAATGTAGTAACAACGGGTGCTATTTCATTAATGGGTCACATACCTCCTTGACCTCCTTGACTTCCCTTTTTCTTTTAAGCGGTTTCCCTTTTGCTGGTGAGTCATTCTCTTCCGCCTGAAGCCGTTAATATCGAAAAAGCAGTTGTGTGCAGAAACTGCTTATTACCTTCGTAGTTGACCCCTGTGCTCCTTGCCTGATACGCCAAACGTTCTCCCACTGCCGGTAATATATACGGAAGGGTGAGTTTGGATCACTGAGACCGGATTTTAAGGCCAGCTGGACAAATCGTTATTAATAATTTATAGAAACAAACATGGAATTAAAAGAGAACCTACAATCTGCATATCGTCCTTGAGCTTGAATTCTCTTATGAGCAAAACATCTGCTATATATTTTGCATGCTCTTCCAGCTTTTCTAACAGTGCCCGGAAACATCTGACAAATTCGCCTGAACGGATCCTACGGAGGAGATTTCGTACCTGCAATTTATTTCGTAGAAAATCTGAAACGCACATTTATCCACAAAAGTGATTATTATAGCTTGCACACACAGTCTTGCAGATTTCTCAAGAGTTCTGCAATTTTAAAAACAAATCCTGAAATAGTACGACAGAGAAACATAGGTTCTTTGTATTCCCGATCTTGCAAATTACTGCCGTTTCGAAAGAAGAAAACACTATCGAGACCATTCTCTGTCCTGTAGAGAGTACTCTGCACTATTCTATTAATATCGCATTTTTTAATTAATTAATACAAGGCCAGCGAGCTTGTCGTATCCCAGCACCTCTCCATAACCATCAGGAAAAGCGGAATCGCGGAGCGGCTCAATAATGCAACTTTCACTGCCCCATCCTGGCATGAGTAGAGCCACGCCATTCGCTTGGATACTGGTCGCATTGTTTACATCACCTTATCTGCACAAGCTATTATGTTGATTTCTAATGAAAATTCTGTATAACTGCATCAACTGCCCTTCTCATCTGATGCGGCCAGTGGCGTGTATTTGCTAGAAGGCTCAGGAGCTACACCATACACCACCTGCTCCAGAATGCATTTAAGCGGCCTTGGAGCTATTATTCGCTTCGTTAGGGTCTGTGCAGTTATATCCATCTCACCGCCTTAATTCATCTAGTAAACCTCAATTATTAGCCCCCTTTCAGGTAATCACTATTGTATCCTATGCTATCACGTTCCTAATAATTACCAGTAATTAGTTTATCAATAGTTTGTGTAATCTCATATATGCCTTCTAATATGCTAAACTCATCTTGCTATTGCTATATATTAACCCTATTACAACCCACCATGCGTATATTAACCCCCTTATAATAAGCTAAACTCATTGCATTGTTTTTACAACTTTGGTTTACTGACCCAACTTTACGACTACGAGCTCCGACACCTACAACAAGTCCCACGTGGCACGCCGAAAGAAGAGAAGCAACGACTACACGAACTAATCAACGCAAAAACATTCTGATGATATGTATGTGGTGCACTAAAATAATAATATTTTCCTATAGTGATTCATGACTTGAACAACAGTACCCTGAACGTTATAGGAACGATGACATCGGGGAAACATGGTTGCGCACAAACCAAGTGTGCAGCCTGAAACGATATTAAATAACATTTGGCATATCAACAGCTTCAAATTAGGATTCCAGCAATTTTAGAACTAAAGTGGAGTAGACTTTGCGTACATATAACGAGTTCACCAACCTGTAGCAAAATTCGAAATAAATGTTCACACAAACTTTTTCGCCATGAAATTTCTTCCAGTACGAATGCGTTAACCTTCAAGCAAACATTATGACAGGGATAACTTTTCCATTTCAATAAATAGTAGTAACCTTCAGTGAACAGTCTATATCCAGTACTTTCACACTCTTTAATGCTTTTGGCTTCCTTGTCAGAATGAGCTCTACATCGCTCATAAGCTGAAAAAAGTTGACGATTTCAACTAAAAATAAAAGTGATGGTAGTCTAGATTAACAAAACAAATAGCAAAGAACTAACTTCTACAGCAAATGTCATTGTCGGTACATAAACCTCGCAATTAGCCTGCAGTTGAATAAGAAGTGAGATACAATGAAGGCGTAGTGGGATATAACGAAGAGATTGGTACAATCTGAATTTACAATTTTTAACTTTAATAGAACTAGTTGAGAGACAGGCGAAACGAAGGACCCGCATAGTGTGGTGGTGAGCGCGTTACTCCCCGGAAATGACAATAGCGCGTTCGTTCCCCACCATAGACACCTGCGGTCCAGAGTTTTGCAAATTTTTCAGCTTCATTAAAGTTATATTTCGCAATATACCCTGCCATTAAAAAGAGTAGGCAGTAAACAAAAAACGGTTAAGATTGTGATTATAACTGGGGCCTCAGCTTAACTGGGTTCATTGCCGATTTGTGCTCCCCAGATCAATCCCGCAGTTGGGTGATTGCTGATGGCAAAAAGGTCGATAGAACTAGCTGAGAGACAGGCGAAACGAAGGACCCGCATAGTGTGGTGGTGAGATGAGATATTAATACTCCCACCGGACCGGAACGGAAATATCCATGAACTACATACACACAGCATCGTGTTCATTTAAGGTGTTGTTACGACTACAATACCGAACTAGCTAATTATAAAAAATGCAACGATAAAGAACAGTGGAAATGGGTTTGATGTAGTACAAGAAATTTCGGACAGCACTAAGGACCATTCATGATCATTTTCACCGCAAATTAGTTTGTTAGCAATTGAAGAAAACCAAAGATCAAAAACATTTGAAATTGCGCCACGCCCTTGAGCAAATGCATCTTTGCACTATCTTCTCACCAAAGACCGAATGTTCAAATCTTTTTCTGCAGAGGACAGCAAATTCAACTTCGGTCATGTGTAAATGAAAATTGCATTGGAATTAACTGTAACTCCGAAAATTGGATGAATCGCTTTTCTGGCCATAAGAATCCATAGAATGTAAACAACATTTGCAAGCTCCCAAGAACTTCTTACTGAAATTGTTAACGTTAACTTCCTATTACGACTTACTTTAAAATCCCATAGATAACCTGTATCAGAGGATAAGTGAGCTCAGAAATTGCTTCGCAATCGTTGACAAAATGCGCCTTTGAAACAACTCGAGTCCACAGATATAGACATTGCATCACTTGCCAGTTGTACACTGTTTGGACCATATCCTTAATGAGACGGTATTTTCATGGCTGATCCATTTCGATTCACAAGATACTACCCACCTTTCGTTTTTTAGAAATTGTCGCGTTCCTTAAATGTATTGCTATCTGTCGGATATAAACAAATGCATAGGGATACGCTAAATTCGGATGCAGAACCGTTAATTCAGCGAATGTCCTAAACAAACAGTAATGCGAATCGTGGTTTAACGACAAAAAAATATAAAAAAGGGCAAAATTAATTCTACATATCACTCCATACTGTGCTTAACCAAATCAGACATTAATACCGTCCTTTCTTGTTCGACAGACATTGTTCGGCATTGAGTTTCAAAATAAGCAAGAACCTCTCAGTCTCGAAAATTAAAACAAAGATCTCTTCGCAATTTTGGCAGAGAAAATCGAGTTGAAGCCACACAACATACATCAAAAGATAAAAATGAAATAGTAAAGCTCTCAGCGTTGATCAATCCCTAAGCGATGTGCCATGCATTCGACTTCATTAAGCATCGGTGGAGGGATTGAATGCACATCTGGCCTTCACTAGTGGTAGGCTACCGATGTATCGACCCAGTGCTGCTATCATCCCAGACCAAAACGATACCAATTTGCCGACCCCAGAGGGATCGAAGGCTTGCTGAGCCTGGGGGCGAGAACGGAACTACTGTGTATTGCGAGGCACTTCCGACCACCGCGCCACACGCGCCTTCGGCAAAAGATACAGACCAAGATACACTAGAAAAAGGACACCACCTGTGTGCAAAATGAAGAAGAGGCCAAGTTGTATTCGTGACCACACGAGAGTTCGAGACGAATCCCAGATAACAACACTAAAATTCGAACAGATGTTTGAAAGAAGCTCCAGGAATAAAGTTATTATTACACCTTGTACAAAACAACAAAATGTTCCGGATGATTTTTAACCAGTTTCGTCATGCATACGTAAGCACCCACGCGACAGTCCAAGGTCTTCCGTGACCATATGCGAACTAGAACCTGTAAAATATTGTTTCATTAGATGAGTAATTTCGCGCACCTAGAGATTTTCAACAAAGCACGAACACACCTTCGACAACTTTTTTGTTAATCTTTTGAACAGCGCATAGAGGTCGACAATGCGAAGTATTGCTTTAAGCGTTGTGACAATGATATCTGAGGCTTGAACTTCGTTCACGAACTGGAAGATGTAAACATTTAACAATTTGGAACGCTCAAGAGGATCGCTCAAATAATAAAGAACACACAATTGATCTTGACGAAATGAGAACCCACAGAAAAACTTCAAAGGAAAAAACTGAAGAAGTCAGGCATAATCCGTACCCTTAGATTTTACACAGCATGAATAAAAAGATTTAGGGTTACATACAAAAAAACCTACCAATTTTAACGGAGCTAACTTGTAAAAACTTCTGTGTAACGAAAACGATCTGAACCCTTTCATGAAAGCCTAACAGAGGATGTTCAAATTGCCTACCCAACCTAATTATCAGCATTAAACACATTTCTCTCTAAACTTCATATCACTTCATGTCATAATCACCGTTAACACGCTGGAGAGGTACTGCTTCAGAGGAGCCTGATATTTCTTGATATACTTCAGCGTTCTCTTCGACTTTGCTGCAGTCGTTGATCCTGCGTTCACTTTGACCTGAGGAACAAAACAGTGCAGTACATAAATATAAGATTCGAACGACTTAACAAAGCCCCTGTCTTTTTATTAGATCTCAATACGTTTTTAATTGCTAGAGACAAAATTTCAATTGATAATACAACCGCTCTTCCCAAGAATTAATTGCCTCATTGTGGCTGGGAAATGCTCCTGAATGTGGTTCTGCTATATACAACGAGGGGATTCATCCATTCGGCAAAGCGTCCCAAGATGAAAAGAAGCCCAGCGCTTTCATCAAGAGGCCCAGCTTAGAGTAAACCAATACTAGGATCCACCACCGTTTTGGTATCAAAGTCGCATGGTAGCAAATCTTCTTCTGATCCAGAAGGGCGGCCGCTGCCTGTGATGTTAGCGATCTGGGGCAGACTTTGGCCAGGCTGGCCTTGGATCACCAAAGAATCACAATGTCTAAACAAAACTCCGAAAAATGGAAATTATGCTGAGGCTCGAAAAACCAGTGAGAAGGACCAATCATGTATCAAGTCCTTGTCGCTAATCAAAGAAGTAAAAATATTCCCGAGCTTTTCGAAACACAGTCGTACTGTTCCATAAAACACTGCCTGAAAAGACCTATTGAAATGGAAAATAACAATTTCAGGGTCCAACACGCGCACTGCCTTTAGTTCATTAGTAGCAGGGTATCATGTGTATAATAATTTTAACGCCCTCAAAAATCTATAGTAATACACTGAAAGACATTATAGAGTAAATGAAGAAGTTGAAAACGCATTTTGTGAGACCAAGTAGATGAATGGACCCAGTGTGTAGTCCTTATCCTTCTAAATCCCACTAGTAACCTCTATACAAATCTCCTCAGTGTTCTGTAATGTCCGCATAGCTATAAATTGCCCTAAGTTTTTAAATTTCATGTGAAAGTACAGCCGAAATCTTACTATCTACAGCGAGATTAAAATCAGACAAATGAACGCTTCCAAACCGGCTTTCGTTAATTGTAAAGCGCAGAAAAGAATTATTCTCATTCAACTAATGTCTCAACGTCTACGTGAATACACCATTGAATGAGTAGAAAAAGTGTGGCAAAAAAGCCTTTCTACGGAAAAATAAACAGCAGGAAAAAAGCCGCACATGACCTACCTACATCGCTTAATTTAACCCAAAAGCATGACACTCGTATAACTCACTTCGTTGCCAATGTGTTCAAATTTTATTCGACATCACATCACATGATCGGTCATCACACCTATTCTGCAGCTGCTAAGATTTTCTGCATCCGATTTGCTTTCCGCGTATTCGTTGTCCACAAAAGTCTTCGAAAATTTTGTGCTGTTTCGGCTGCTGCTTGAAGATTTTATCTTCTTTATAAATGCTGCAGAATGCTGGTTGAGTTGACCCTACCTTCTAGCAGATAGACGAGCAAAGGCATTGTCACATGAATTAGAGGGCATTAGTGAAAGCGTTGAACCATCATCATAATTTCTGATGAAACCACTAGAAATTTATTGCTGGTACTGAGCACTTAGATGGTAAATTTCAGTTCACGGCAAGAGTAAACATGTCATACGGTGAGATGTACCTCTATCGATCTTTTATCCCAATCATCATTTCTTATGATTAAGATATAACGGGCAATATGAATTGGTTTCAGCTTTCCAGCAGAACGGTCCAACTAAAACTGTTACCTGCAGAAGCGCTAGGCTTTTACAAAGTATGCGTTCTTTGACATGTTTTAACATAGTTGTTCTAAGTAATTTTTCCATTCATATTCTCACGACCTTTCAGTGATGTTGTAAGCGTTCTACTTAAAGGCATTTACCTTACAATGTACAACTTTTGACATTTACCAGTGTGGATTTTCATGTATACAACTTGCATTCGCCTTTACAACTTTTTTTTTATACAGAAACTTACAAAAAAGTTACATTGTAGCCCGCAATTTTCAACAAACGACTTACAGTCCTTACGAAGAAGTTATTTCCACAATTCGAATTTCTCGTGGTAATTAGTGCAACTTTCTGAACGATAATATCCTTTGCGTCAGATTTAATCAATATCGGCTGCTTCGTACACATGAGAGATGATTTGACGTTGCGACATAGTTTCTTTTACTAGCAGACACAACAATTCCGTTTTCTACCACTTTAATGACACGGATAGTTGAGGTCGTGGACACACGCACAATGTATTTATATGTCTTCTCTTCAATTTGGGCGCGTGTAGGGTAGTGCTCGGAGGCGTCCTGCAATTCATCACAGCGCCCAAGGCTCACCAAGACTTCTATCCTTCTAGAGTCGGCAAATTGTATATCAGACTTGTCTGGGAGGATAGCAGCACTAGCTCGATACATCGGTAGGCGGCCACCGAGAGTCATTATAAAAGCCATATGTGCATTAAATCACCTCCGACGATGCTTAGTGAAGTCGAATGCAGGGCGCATCGCTCAGGGACTGATCAATGCCGAGAGCTTTATCCTTTACACTTGTTATCTCTTCAAGTTCTGGCCGATTGGCCTGATTGGGCAGTCATTTCTTCTAACCCCTGCACATGCCAATCACATGATGTTTGCCTTCTTTTGATGAGGTTTTCAGCTAAAGGGGCACTACCAATTGTCGGTATACACTTGCACCAAAGTTGTCCATAACAGTCATCACAGCTAATCCAGCCACACTATCAGTCCTGGAATTGCCCTCATCGATACAACTTTTGAACGTATACTTCTTTTCCATGCACAATTTCAACGATTTGGTGCCATGCTCGTACTTACAAACCAAACGAGGGATTCATCGACACGCACGTTTTCCTCAGTTTTGTACACTATTCTGTACACTATTAACTCGCAATTCCTCATGAAAACTTCAACCGGTGGACAACTCTTGTCCGAACTGTTCATTCTTCGCAGGCTACTCTGTCAGCCTAACGTAAAACATTACCTAAGCATTGTGCAAGTGGGCATAAAAAATTTATTAAGATGTCGGACATCTGTACACATTGTAAGCAATGGCGTCCACCAAACTGTATTCTTCTCATAGACCTTTTCCTACTTGTCTCTTGGTCATCGTTTTCACTTTCGCCCTCGTCCTCATATTCATTTAATTCAATTCACTTTTGAGAACTAGTCCACCCACAATGATGTAAAGATGTATTTATAATGTTGAGCTTACACGAGGTTGAAGAAGATGTTTATTCGGCTAACGTCTCGATGATTTCGTCTTCATCAGAGCCGATGACCCGAGTCGATGGTCCACAATTGTTCACGTTCTCGAGGTGACGTCTTCGTCGCGCACCGAGCCGAATCGTCCTCAGTGGAGCATCTCTCCCGTATGAGCTATACTTATCCGGCGACGCTCTTTTATACAGGGCGGTTATCGTTGAAACTGTTATCTGTCGATAATAGCTTGTCTTTAAACGGATAATCCATCCTGTAACCGTCGGTACTATGTCAGCTAGCACACATCGAATAGAAAAACAATAATTTTGAGTATGGCTAATTCGAGAGAGATGATCCACTGATGAAGAAAGATCTGGCGCGATGCGCGACGAAGACACCACCTCGAGAACATGAACAATTGTGGATCATCGACCCGGGTCATCGGCTCTAGTGAAGACGAAACCGTCGAGACGTTAGCCGAATAAACATCTTCTTCAACCTAGTGTAAGCTTAACATTATAAACACATGTTGATTATTTTACTACCGAGGTTAAACGACAGCGATTTCAAAGAAAAAAAGTGAAGAAAAATGACGTCAAGTTTATCTTCCGCTCACGTGAGCGCACAAAGTCCAATTTTTGACCAGTACCCGATTGCTCTCCACTTTGCAGCAGGTGGTAATTTTATGGCATGTGGAAATATAAAAATACTTCGAAAATGTCGAAATAACTCAAAAATTGCTTCAAAATCAACTAACAAGGCGGACAGCACTATGATTACATGGCGAACGGATTTTCTCCATCACATAAAGGCGACAAAACCGTTATAAAGCCATGGAAACATAGAGAGAAGAACATACATAATACCCAGGGCATAAAATTCCACAAAACATTGTTGAAATATATGTTTAAAAAAACGAAATTATAGAAGGAAAAACACAGAAAAGAAGACATGATCATGTTTAGGAAGTATCTTGGCCGTAATAACACACCTAAGTCACTTCATCCAAAAATTAGGTGCTACTTCCAATACGCTAAATGTTTTAAAAGATATTAAGAACAACCTGCTCGTTTATAACATATTTTGGCATTTCAATATCCGCTCCAACTCGAGAGACACAGGCGTTAAACGCCTCAACTGCCAACCGAATATCTTCAATAAGAATAGATCGCGCCTAAAAATAATTCTATTTACAATGGAAACCTGACTTTAATTAATAAATTAAGAGTACACACTTCATCTTGCGTATCAAGAACATCGTGTAGGTAGTCAAGCATCCTTCCATCAAAAATTATTCGCCCAGAATTGTCCTTTTTCCCCTTTGGAAAAGACGGTTTGCCAACCGCTAGAAATAGCTCATTTACAAAACTTCATTAATATCTATCAATGTTTCCTCAATCACATATGTATAACACTCAACCGCACCAGTTTTCCCGTGCTCGATTCCATCGTCCTCTTCTTCATCTTCATCAGAAACTTGAAACTGGAGAAGGTCGGCATCCTCATCTTGCAAAAACTTGTAGAATTCAGGGTCGCATTCTTTCAGTCTAAAGATCACCGTCTTTGTTAAAATGCTTTAATGAAGTGAAACAATTGTAGCGCATTCAATATTCCCACTTCTTCAGAACATTCAGGTGCTTGGTACCTACTTCGTTCGCTTCTTCATTTGCTACGTTGCTGTCTTCATCAGAGGCTGAAATATTTAAACAATCAAAAAGGAAAAGAACAAACGATGAGAACTCTTGAGAAAGTTCCGGAAATGCTAAACTAATAGCGCTCTTATCATGCACTAATGATAGTTAGTTGGTTCAAGAAAAAGCGTTCTTCAAAATTTCTAACCAAAGTGGAGTTGTCTTCGCCATTTAGAAGTACAATAGGAAGACGATGTAGAATAGTAAGTGGTGTGTAATCCTCGAGCCCCCGGAAAGGGAAATCATAGTTCGATTGTTTGATTTTGGCCTTAGGTCCAAGTTTTTCTTGAATATCTCACCATCATTGTGGTTGTAACAATATACTAGACACTTGATACTTGATACTTGAATAACCCGTCCTCACTGGTTGTGCGCGCCCCAGCATAATCTCCATTTTTCGGAGATTTGCTGGTTAAGCCATTATGGTTCCTTGGAGTCCCGAGGTTAGCCTGGCCAAAGTCTGCCCCAGGTCCATCCCACCACAGGCAGTCGCAACCCTTGTGGATCAGAGAGAGATTTACCACCATGCGACTTTGACACTAGGACGGTGGAGGATGCTGGTGTTGGTTTACTCTAAACAAGGCTTCTTGATGGAAACGTTGGGTCCTTCTCAGCTTGGAAGACGCTGCCAAGGGTATGAATCCCTGCTGTAGCCCGACATTCAGGAACACCGTCGAGCCACGAAGAGGCAATAAACCATTGGGAGTGGTTGTAACAATGTAGTAACTGATATATGTAAGCTAAAGAAAAAACATCTACGTAACTAGAAATATGCGATCTAATTCTTATCGACCATGTCGATCCATAAATTGGTGATTCTTTAGCTTATATTACCTGTTCCACTATCGAATTGTGTCGTTCCTTCTAATGCCTGAATCTTAACATCGTGCACGTTAATCTGAAATATGTACAAACATGAACATGGTATACACGAGAAATTGACCATCTTAATTAAATAAAACGATAAAACAGAAAGTACAAACATTCAAGCACCCTAAAAGGAATTCTCGGTAAACGAATTACTCTGTTGGGACGATAGCGCAATAAAACTTGCGCACAAATAAAGGCCTAATTTGAACTGCCAAACTTGTAGCCCATAATCGAAAAAAGAGAAGCGACTGTATTCAGATGTTTGTGAAAAAGAAAGAAACGCAAAAGAATGCACAAGCAAGACCGGAACGTCTTTTTTTTTTGTCAAAAACCAGCTAGCGGCTTTAAGAAGTAGTGCTCTAATGATAGGGACGCGTGGGGCACAGTGGTCGGAGGCGCGCTGTAATAATAATAATGGGATCGATCCCCGCGCCCATGGCCCACCAAGCCCTCCATCCCTCCGGGGTCGACAAATTGGTACCAGATTTGTCTGGGAGGGTAGCAGCCTTGGCTCGATAGGCCACTGCGAGTCATTGTATAGGCCAGATATGCAATCGATCACCTGTAATGATGCTTAATGAAATTGAATGCATGGCCATATCCCTCAGGGATTAATCGACGCAGAAAACTTTATCCTTTTATTCAAATGGTGATTTTCAAGCCTGATTCTCTCGTCTCAAATCACGTGTGCACTACAAATGAAAAACAAACCCTATCCCTTCTTTCTGCTTCCACTTCGCCCTTGCTCTTCGCACTCGATTTCCTTAGGTGTTTGTGCAGCCTTGATTTTTCAAGCCTTGGTTTCTTGACCAAACTCATAGGACTTAAAGCAATGAAAATACGATGACTTCCTGTGAAATCATATTTAAAATGCTTCAATTGTACGACAAAGCATCAATGATACCACAATGTGCTTCAGATGAAGAAATAAATGAGTGAAGAAATAGAAGAGAAATTGACGAAGACAAAGAACAGCTTTTAAAAAATTTCCTGGGAACAACAGAGAACTTTGTATCACAACACTTAATTGGAGCATAAAGAAAACTGAGCTGTTTGCCAGCAGAGATAAAAAGGATGATGTTAAAAAAACACTCGTAAACTTCAGCAGAACAGCTGGTACATCAAATAAAGCGAACTAGCCAGTACTGCTACTTTTGTCATTTCTTTAAAAATTCGTGAACCGATTCGAATCAAAATTTTAATGAAGCTTAGATATTTGCAAAACTCTGGACCGCAGGTGTCTATGGTGGGGAACGAACGCGCTATTGTCCCTTCCGAGGAGTAACGCGCTCACCACCACACCATGCGGGTTCTTCGTTCCGCCTGTCTCTCAGCTAGTTCTATCGATCTTTTGCCATCAGCAATCACCCAACAGCGGGATTGATCTGGGGAGCACAAATCGGCAACGAACCCAGTTAAGCTGGGACTGCAGTTACAATCACAATTTTAACTTATCATTTACTGCCTATTCTTTTTATTAGCGGCAAGGTTATATTTCGCAAAACATGTCGGGTGATTACTGGTGGTAAAAGATCGATAGAACTAGCTGAGAAACAGGCAAAACGAAGGACCCGCATGGTGTGGTGGTGAGCGCGTTACTCTCCGGAAAGGAAAATAACGCGTTCGTTCCCCACCATAGACACCTGCGGTCCAGAGTTTTGCAAATTTTTCAGCTTCATTAAAGTTATAATTCGCAATATACCCTGCCATTAAAAGAGTAGGCAATAAACAAAAAAAAAAGAATCAAAATTGTTATAATGCATGGATAACAACTGATGATAACTACCATTCCAATAGAACGAAGACTAAGTTGTTTTAACTTTTGTTTACTGCCAATATATTTACTCCTCTCAACCGTTTACCACCTCATCGTGGTTGGGAGGTGTTCCTGGTTGTCGGGCTGAGATGTACAGAGGGGGATTCATCCCTGGTCTATGGTCTACTATGCTAAAAGTAAACCAATACCAGGATATCGCATGGTCGTAAACCTCCCTGTGACCTACAACGGCAGCGACTGCCCGTGGTAGTGACAACCTAGAGTGGACTTTGGCTAGGCTGACCTTGGAACCCCAGGGAAGCACAATAGCTAAACCAGCAAAACTACGAAAAAAAAAAGATTATGCTGGGGCCCGCTAAACTAGGGAAGACTGATCATGCAAGTATCTAAGTAAGTAAGGATTTATTTACTACTAGAGTACTATCTAGGGCGCGTGTGGCGCAGTGGTTGGAGGCGCCACTGCGGGGCACACGTGAAAATGCGCCCATGGCCCACCAAGCCTTCCATCCCTCCGGGGTCGGCAAATTGGTACCAGACTTGTCTGGGAGGATAGCAGCACTGGCTCGATACATCGGCCGGCCACCGCGAGTCATTTTAAAGGCCAGATATGCATTCAATCACCTCCAACGATGCTTAATGAAGTCGAATGCATGGCGCATCCCTCAGGGATTGATCAACGCCGAGAGCTAAAAAGAGCTAAAAAGAGTACTATCTGACATACAGTTATAAAAAATACAGATATGACCAGAACTCGGAACCTCAGTTGTGCTTCGAAGCAGCGTGATTCTTATCTGGAGCTCACGTACTATCTACCACACTAATCGAGGCTCTTGCTGTGTATTTCTCTCTGTCATGTTTTTACTCTATCAGTGCTATCAGCAATCACTCGTCAACGGGAATGATCTGGGAAGCACAAATCGACGATAAACCCATGTAAGCTGAAGCTGGAACCGAAATAATGGACTGCCGCTTTAACTTTTAATAAGACTTTTTTTTTGGTAAATGGCGATGCAGTTTCCATGAAGGATCTTTCGCAATAGATTTGGCGAACGCGACCGATTTTGTAGATGGGATCAATGGGAAAGAACGAAACAGTGTATGTCGAAGGAGAATCAGGCGTCGGTCGTGATGACCTGCGGAAAGTGAAAGGCATTCGAACACATCACTGGAGGAAATCCGCAGCAATGTTCATTACACTACACTATACCACACATGTAATGATTTCTATTTTTCTCCATGTACTAGGCATCACGCTCGCCTTATTCATCTGGAACATCTTTCCCAAGAACGTGAGTTCTAAGCTTTCTTTTCCTTGCTAGAGAAGATACTCAGGAACTAAAGAGCGACTAACTTCTTTTGTACACTCACTTTTTGGAACTATTCTTCGCATCACTACAGCTTATTCAACTCACTGACAATAAGCGGACAGAAGAGGTTGTCATTTAAGTGAAAACGTAGAAGATGAACGAAAAAGGTAGGAAAAACAATGAAACTTTACTTCGATATTTGGATGGCCCATCTTCACTGGTTGCGCGGGCCCCAGCACAATTTCCATTTCCGGGAGAATTGCTGGCTTAGCCATTGTGGTTTCCTAGAGACCCGAGATCAGGCTGGCCAAAGTCTGCCCCAGGTTGTCACTACCACAGGCAGTCGGCGCCCCTGTGGATCAGATGGAGATTTATCACCATGCGACCAGTTCGATACTAGGATGGTAGTGGATATCGTCAGTGCTTTTAGCTGGGGTTCCTGATGAAACGCCGGACTCCTTCTCAGCTCGGGAGACCTTGACGGGAGGATGAATTCGCCCACTGTGCATCGTAGTCTGACACCCAGGAACACCTCCCAACCACGATAAGGCGGTAAACCGTTGGGAGCAACGAAACTTTAAATGTTCAAAAAACCGCATAAGTGAAGAGAACGCATGTCCTAGAAAAGTTGGAATGAAAGAAGACAGAACTTTATATAGACGAAATGTGCTACGAATTTTACACGTTTACCTTCAAACAAGCTTTTCCGAGTAGGAATTGTCAACCCGAACTCTTGTCAAAGAAATAATTAAGAATACGAATTCCATAATAAAATTATTGGTTTAATGTGTTCAAAATTGTCTTCTGCTTCCCAATATGGCGTTTAACACATTCACCTTGTAATATTCAAGAACAAATGTTCAACTTTTTATCTACTGCCTATTATTTTCCATGGCACGACGTTATGTCAAATGCAACCACAATGATGCTGAGTAGTCGAGGGTTCGAACGTGGCCTGGGGTCTACGTTTTGCAAATAACTCGTCATCACTTTGGTTGTATTTCATATAATACTCTGTCCTGAAAAATTATAGGCAATAGATAAAAAGTTTGACATTTGTGATTTCGACTGCAGCCTCAGCTTAAGTGGGTTCATTGCCGATTTGTGCTCTCCAGATCATTTCCGTTGACGGATGATTGCTCATGGCACCACTAGAGTAAAAAACCGGCTGGAAGGAAGGCAAATCAAGGATCTCAGTGGTGCAGTGGGTAAGGGGTAATCGTGGGTTCGAATCTGGTCTCGAGCCCAAATTTTACAAATAACTCGGCATCATTGTGGCCGTATTTAAGGATAGTCTTAAAAATAAGTGTGAGTAAAAATTTAAGATATTAAACGCAAACCGTCCAAAATATTAAATAACTATAGGCCACGAACGTGTCAACGAATGAACAGTTCAACATAAGCTTGAAGATTTTTTTTTACATGACTCGTTTTCATGTCTACTGTGCGGATCACAGCACTTCTGACGTTCGATTCTTCTCCTTGAATCCATCGTTCACGAAGGTGTTTCAATTTTTAAGTGGTTTTGACCGCTTCTTAAGGATTTTCGTTTCATCGTAAATGTTGTAGAATGCAGTTCGAGTCGACCCTCCTTGGGCTCCGTGGACAGCCGGAGTACAGCGTTCCCAATTGGATTGAAGAGAGTAATTTCTTCCAGAGAAAGTCCGGTACCAATTTCCCTACGATAGAGCGATGACAGCCTAAATGAATCTGATGTTGGATCAAACCAGCACCGTGCTCGCGGTGATTAAAAATTTTTTTTATATGACTCGTTTTCATGTCTACTGTGCGGATCACAGCACTTCTCACGTTCGATTCTTCTCCTTGAATCCATCGTCCATGAAGGTGTTTCAATTTTTAAGTGGTTTTGACCGCTTCTTAAGGATTTTCGTTTCATCGTAAATGTTCTAGAATGCAGTTCGAGTCGACTCTCCTTGGGCTCCGTGGATAGCCGGAGTACAGCGTTCCCAATTGGATTGAAGAGTGTAATTTCTTCCAGAGAAAGTCCGGTACCAATTTCCCTACGATAGAGCGATGACAGCCTAAATGAATCTGATGTTGGATCAAACCAGCACCGTGCTCGCGGTGATTGGCATCACTACCACGGTGCCATCATCTGTCCCCTATTGAAAGCTATGGTACAAGTACATACAAGCAGAGCTGTTCAACAACTTCTAGAATTCGCTAGCGTATCTCAGCTGTTTTGGAGCACCTAGGGATGATTGGAAACACGAAGCTCAACTAATTGCCGGATGTCATACTAATTGCCCACATGTCGCAGTATTGAAACTACAGATTTGAACGGGTGGTGATTGGCATCACTGCCACGGTGCCATCATTTGTCCCCTATTGAAAGCTATGGTACAAGTGCATACAAGCAGAGCTGTTCAACAACTTCTAGAATTCGCTAGCGTATCTCAGCTTTGGAGTACCTAGGGATGATTGGAAACACGAAGCTCAATTGCCGGATGTCATTCTAATTGCCCACATGTCGCAGTATTGAAACTACAGATTTGAACGGGCTAAGCTATGGAACTCTACTCATCCACCCTGCTTACCAACCTCTGGCTTAATTACTACTAATTCACTAAGCATAACGGCAACCTACTGTACGAAAAGTGATTCAGAAACCAAGCCTAGGTTGAACTGCCTACAACGAATTCATAGCTGCCAGAAATCTAGAATTTCGTGCTACAGGAATATATGAACGTTTTTCTCATTGGCAAAATATTTAGATTCCAGTGGGTCCCATTTCGATTAATAATGTTCATCCTGAGCTGAAAAAGGCCACTTCAACACATTTACAGCAACGCCTAAGGTGGCCGCGCTTACGCGTCCACAATAGATGACAATATTTCGAGATCTAGAAAACTTAGAGGTTGAGAACACCATAGAATTATAGAAGAAACACTGCTCTATCGCTCTATCGGCAGATCACAGTGGTGCACACATAATGGCAGTTAAGCAATCCTTTACTATATGGTACTATGATCCACCATACAAACATTGCTGTCGGCACTGGAATGTCTTGTAACTTACGTCGAACTTATTTCCGTACTTTTTATACCTATACATTTCATTCGATGACTGTGATTCATCATAGTGATTAAAACTGAAATAAGCGTTCATCGCCAGTCAAATTACCGGTTAATGAAATTATCCGGGAGAGTTTTCTCTGCACATTTCCAAGAGCAGAACAGCTATTCCCAGTTGACGATAGCCATAGCGCCTGAGTTGGATAAGCTATCTATTAGTTATAATTTACACAGTAAGAGAATCCTTTGCGCTAAAATAAAGTACCGTATACAAAATCACCTCTTTTAAGGTCATATCGGCCACTATGCCCGTTGCAGTGATTTCTACAGATGTCACGTTTTCGCTAATGGACACAAAATCATGCACTAATTTCCGAACAACCCAAAGAAATTAATTCAAGTCCCCGCTACTTTGTAGAGACATAGATAATGAAAAGTGTTCAAATAAGAACATGTACAGCAACAAATGTTTCACTTTTGAAAAATCACTGTACATTTCTATACTTACTTGATACTTCAATGATTCGTCCTCATTGGTTGTGCGGGGCCCAGCATAATCTTCATTTTTCGGAGATTTGCTGGTTAAGCCATTATCGTTCCTTGGAGTCCCGAGGTTAGCCTGGCCAAAGTCTGCCCCAGGTCCATCCCACCACAGGCAGTCGCAACCCTTGTGGATCAGAGAGAGATTTACCACCATGCGACTTTGACACTAGGACGGTGGAGGATGCTGGTGTTGGTTTACTCTAAACAAGGCTTCTTGATGGAAACGTTGGGTCCTTCTCAGCTTGGAAGACACTGCAGGGGGGTGGGGTACGAATCCCCCGCTGTACATCGCAGCCCTACACTCCAGGAACACCTACACCTCCCAGCCACGATGAGGCGGTAAACCGTTGGGAGGGACGTTTCTATATTTAGCATTAATATGAAATAAAGTAGGTCTAATACACATTGCGTCCTAAATGCATTTAATGGGAAATAGATGGCCTCCTTCAGGTTTAAACCAGCATACCATACATTATAGCGTACACTATTGATTAATCAATTTTTATATTCTTGTTTAGCAAACATGAGGTGTCATTATTTCGTTATTTACGCACAAGCTCATGTTTCGGCGGATTTCTCCCTCCTCAGAGTTCCTTCTTATTAGGGTACTTAAGACCTTCTGGAGTTGATAGATTATAGGTGAGTACGCTTCGTTCCAACCATGTATATCACTTCTCGGAAACACTTTTTGAGTTTCAAGTTACTCTGAAATTCAGACCTTCAAAAGAAATAGAAACTAATCAATTTTCACCGCATAAGCTAACACTCGAAAGCCACGACGATATATCCCAGGACATCGGTTGTAAAAGGATAAAGGATAAAGCTATCGGCGTTGATTAATCCGTGAGGGTTCCGCTATGTATTCGATTTCATTAAACGTCGTTAGCAGTGACTGGATGTATCTCTGGCCTTTACAATGGTTCGTGGTGGCCTACTGATGTAACGAGCTAGTGCTGCTACTCTTCCAGACAAGACTGGTACCAATTTGTCGACCCCGGAGGGATGGAAGGCTTGGTGGCCCTACGGTGCGGGAACCGATCCCATGTGTGCTGCCGGGCGCCTCCAATCACGCGCCCCGGGTAATGCTGTCGTGGAAAGAATTACCAGCAGTTATACGAAGACCAGAAACATAGCTAGTCCATCAGATGAATAAGATCTGTATTTGATTAAAAAACACAAATTAAAATCTACATATTTTTTTCTCAACATTAAAAAAAAAGCGGATGAAGAAAATGATATCGAACGATTTCGCAGATTAAGCTCAAAAAAGCTCGAATATTACTAAGCTGAAGAGAACGATTTTATTGAAATTTCAACGGTTCTTATCTCGACTCATAAAAAAAGCAAACGAGAAAAAAAAAACTAGCGTCACAGCGGATGACCGTAAACTATTACAGCCGACTCGAAGCATCACCAAGCTGCCAAACGAGATTTCGCTGCTGGTCGAGAAAGTGGATGAACAATCTCCAAATGAACTACTGGACGATATCTTTTCATGGGAGAAGATAGCACATAAAGGAAGGTACTTCGGATAATCAGTGCGTGGGTTTGAATAAAAAATCCAGCAACAAGGTGGCTAAGACTAGTTGTGGTTCGAAAATCTCCAAGAAACACGATGGTGAATAAAATCCCTTGGGACTAAAAAATATGTGTGCTACTATGAATAAAAAATACTACTGAACCAATAAGGGCGCATGTGGCGCAGTGGTTGGAGGCGCCACTGCGGCGCGAACGAGAAAATGCGCCCATGGCCCACCAAGCCTTCCATCCCTCCGGGGTCAGCAAATTGGTACCAGACTTGTCTGGAAGGATAGCAGCACTGGCTCGATACATCGGCCGGCCACCGCGAGTCATTGTAAAGGCCAGATATGCATTCATTCACCTCCAACGATACTTAATGAAGTCGAATGCATGGCGCATACCTCAGGGATTGATCAACGCCGAGAGCTTTAGCTTTTTTTTTTTTTTACTGAACCAATACCACAATCCACCACCGGCTTGGTATCAAACTAATCGCATGGTGGCAAATCTCCTTTTGATCTTCTTCGACTCCCTGCGGGTGGTGACGACCTGGGCAGACTTTGGCTAGGCTAACCTCGGGACTCCAGAAGAACCACAATGGTTAAACCAGCAGAACTCCGAAACAATGGAAGCTACGCTGGGATCCGCAGATCCACTGAGGACGGGCCATTTAAGTATCCAAGTAAGTACTACAAATGGAACGAAATGTATAACAGTGAACCCCACATTCGATGCAGAGGAAGTCAGCAGGGACAGAATTCTGCAAAACTAGGAAGAAATCTAGGTGCAAGCTTACTCTAGGAACACCATGTGACTGGCGAATAGAAAAGCATCACATTAGGTAAACTTCTCGTAGGAACCTAAATAGAAAACAGCAATACTTGTTACTCTATTAAATGGATGAAACTACGATAATGGTGCATACGATACAAATAATGCAGACTTGTACTGTCCGATGACAGACTAATCATGATTTTGAGAAGAAATAGAACAAAAAACCAAAACGAAGACCGTAAAGCTCCAACATATCAAATTGGCGACCACATGGTTTACCATTCACACCGTCCAAAATCAACGGTCGCTTGCCATTCGAGATCAACACACTCAGCTCGCATTAAATTAGTAGTTTGAATAGGAACTCTTATACCTACATATCTTTACTTCCCGTAAACAACCCCTCTTATTCGACGGAGGTGGAACTTCGATAATCTACAGCTCATGAAATATTTTTCTCTCATTCTCTCTACGTTAAGGCTTAAGGTCGTATTTCGAACACGAATCCGATAAAACAGGTGGGATTCCCTCTAATTGGACACAGTTCTGCTCCCTGATATTTGGTTCGAGTCTGCCCGAGTCGCGGTTAAAAGGAAACTTGAAGACCTTCGTCATCTTTTTACAAACCTTTAAAGTGAAAATTTGAAAATTTCCATCGTGATCTTTTTACAAACTTTAAGTTAAAAACAACATAAAATTGAAGGAATATCCCACGAAAATCATACATATGCTCAACTTCACGCTAAAAGCGACCGAGTTAAATGTATTCTAAAAGGCTATATGGTTTTCAACTCCTCTCAACGACTCTACTGATGGCGAAATTACCATAAATTAAAAAAAGGAAAAAACAGCATTTTCACAAATGTTAGCCACATCTGCCTCAAAATGTGTAGAGAAATGGGAGCACGACAAGGACAAAACCATCTCGGCATAGAACGACATTAACACATTAAAAATCTAGCATTGAAGTCCATAGATGGATATGTCGGCGAACAAGAAAACAGAAAGAGAAAACAAGGAAAACAAAGAACAGAAACGGACAAGAAGGAACTTGTCATCGAATTCGTTGCGATAGCAATAGATAGATGGAACAAATACCGTTCAACACTAAATATACGGCCTCAACTGTTAGAAAACCTTTGCAAACCATTCGGTAATAAAAATTTAAACGGTTTAATATTTACAGGGTCTTGATGAAACACTTCATAAACACAAAAACTATATAGGCAGACAAATTGAATGTTTTTACAAAAAAAAAAGGAAAAAAACACGTTAAAACCTACCCGATTGAAATTTAGTGCTAAAAGAAATATGTCGTGCAAAATGGGAAACATCAAAAAGGAACAATAATCTTTAACTAGAAACATGAGAAAATTATACAGCTAAGAGAAAAGCTTCAAATCAGTAGCTTGTTTGAAAAGAGATAATCATCCATAAAATCAGTTGACGCCGGCTAACTGCAACAACTCTTCCATACCAACTGGACGCCATGAAAACGATTGAGTATCCATTAGGTAGACAATATTTCGATCCAAATAGATAGACTGCGTCCCGAACCAGTACACCTGAATAACTTCTCTAGATGAAAGCACAAATGAAGATGAAGTGACAAAACTACCATAATGAATCTGATGTAATTGCAAAACTCAGGAAAGCTGTTTGCGGTGAGGAACGAACGCGTTATTACCCTTTCCTGTGAGTAACGCGTTCAGCTACAGTGGACTTCCAAGATCGGCTAATTGGTGAGGGCATTGGTAGATAGAAAACTAGCGGAGAGACAGGCGAAACGAAGGTCTGCATGGTACTGTGATAAACGCGCTAGTTCCCTGAAAGGGTGATAGCACGTTCGTTCCCCACCGCATACACCTGCGGTCAAAAATTTTGCAAATACCTAAGCATCGCTGTGGTTGTATCACACATAACACGCTGCCATGAAAAATTGTAACAGGCAACAAATAAAAAGTTGATATTAAGAAAACGACGTTCCTGAAAGAAAAAGTCGCAATAAACATACTTGTCTACCGTCTTTAAAGCGATCACGCTGTGGAATGTGAGTTAGATCATGCTGAGCAGCCATTCTTTCAAGCATTTCTTTAAGAGACATCTGTGATGATGAGATAGATATGGCGACATTGGCTCTGATGAAAATAAATTTAAGTTTATGCGAAAGTTCATCTCTGGATGCTCTGTTCTAAGTTGGTACAGCTGATTTCATTCAGTATCTACAATGGAATCTAATTTATAACCCAAACACACAAAAGTAACCAATCCTGAAATAAAAAGCCACGCAACATCCGAACAATATTCATAAGAACATGAAATTCGTCGTACATAATTACAACTGAAAAAAATGGGGACAAACAAAAAACAGTGGATACCTCATGCCAGCAGATAGAGGTGGAGGAGGAGGCGCAGCTTGAACAACGGGTGGTGGTAAAGGTGCGGAATACACTCTAAGACCTTGCGACGATTCCATTAAAGCCACCATTCCTCTCCGAAGATTCTCTGCATAATTTTCGTAAATGAAACACGGAATAGAAGCAATATGTCGTCTATGTCACTCCGTATTCTTTATTTCCCCTGTGAAAGCTAGAAAGTTTGATACTGAGTAGCACGTGATTAAATCAATCTTCACACGTCTAATTAACAATCACGAGTAAATAGAGAATTTGATGAGCTGTCTTCAAAAATTTGATGTCTATTATCTCTAAGGTTCGAATGTAAGCGGAGTAGTCAGCACCTAACTCAATTCTGATAAGAAGTCGCCGTTTCTGTGATGCAGGGTGTACTTTACTATCTAACACCTTCAAGACTGATGAACTTAACAAAAACATCAGCAAGGTTGTTCACCACTAACTGGGTTCTTATGATGTCAGGAGGTAGAAATCAGTCTTAGCATGTGAAGGAATATGGTTTCAATTCTTTTCGTCTGTTAATGTCTTTCCACAACTTAGCACTGAGAAATAACAGCTGAGCACCATGACCATGAATTACGAGTGCCAAAAATTGTATTCTACACCGATTTATTTGGACACTTGAATGGACCGACACTGGTTGTGCCGCCCCAGCATGATCTCCATTTCTTCGGAATTTTACTGGTTTGGCTGTTGTGGTTTCTTGGAGACCCGAGGTCAGCCTAGGCAAAGTTTGCGCCGGGTTATCCTCACCATAGTCAGCCGCCGACCTTATAGATCAGAGGGAGATTTACCACCATGCGACTAGTTTGTGACTGAAACTCCGGAACCCTTCTCAGCTTGGGTGACCATGCTGGGAGGATGAGTCCCCTATTGTATATCGCAGCCCCACACCCAGGATCACCTCCCAGCCACGATGAGGCCGTAAACCGCACACATCTACACTGTGAATCAAAACCATCAAATGTGGTGTTCGAAGCGGAAATCACCATGAATATAGAATAGATCACGCTTTTTGTTTTGAAATACGATGCCGTCATGTGGAACGGTACATAAAAGAATAAATAGATCAATTTAAATTGAATACTTAATTCCAAGCAGTCGCTCCCTCCACCTTTTGGACGAGAAAATGTAGTACCTTTAATCGTAGGAAAGTCGCGTATTTGCGGTGGAATCCTTGCATCCCACTCTCGATACCACAACTTTACTTCGTCTATAATAGCTCTGGGAGAATCAAGCCACTGACATAGTGCTGTATACCACTATAATAAGGGTTAATTAATTGCTCCAATGACACCAGCTCATGAACTGAATATTTAAAAAACACGACGGCCTAGTCAAGGAAATAAGTGCTAAACTTCCACAGCAAAGTATCCAGAAAGGGCTCACCCTGGGAAAGAAATATTTAGTG
The DNA here is from genome assembly GCA_009735665.1 of Angiostrongylus cantonensis. Classification (NCBI taxonomy): domain Eukaryota; kingdom Metazoa; phylum Nematoda; class Chromadorea; order Rhabditida; family Metastrongylidae; genus Angiostrongylus; species Angiostrongylus cantonensis. Next base: position 416,372 of record MQTX01000212.1, read on the forward strand.
ACGACGCTGGTCATAACCTCAGCGGAGATCATTCCTATCCAAGACATACATGCATACCATTCCTCGTATTTTTTATTTTCTCGTGGATTTAAATTCATAGTATCGAGACATTTTTCCAACTAAAACAATAACATTTGAACAAAAATTATGCACTGCCTTGAAGACACTATAAACGCATGGAACACTGCACGGAAATACTTGCTGCATGAAGGAAAAATATAAAGAAAACGCAAATTTTCGGGAGTTGATCCCGGGTTATGAATATCAGAAAGAAACCTTAGGAACTACGTTCTGCGCGAGAAACGCTGACATTGTAGCAGGAGCCCAAACTCCACACCACGGTTTAAGGATGGCCATTGCGCTGAAAATTCATTTGGTCATTTATTCCCATATAATTCGAAAAAAAGCCAAATAAAATGGAAAAGAAAAATAATATCGTGCCTGCGATCCGTTGGGTTCCATAATCGGAGTGCTTTTGCCAGTTTTTGTCTAATTGGTGCTAAAACCGGTTGAAGACGATCTCCGAGAACAGCTAACCAAGGTACAAGCCATGAATGAATGGGCACATTGTCCGTGAGAGGATCCCAGGACGATACTCGATCAGCAATGCGAGGGATGATCACCTTAAGGCTCGTTAAATCTTCATGAAAAGCAAGTCGTCATTCAGCTATGCCTTGAATGGCTGTTAGAATACTACAACGACAATTCTCGTTGAATTTAAAAACCGAATAAAGAATAACTAGGTGGACAACCTCACTACCTGCTCAAGAATATTTTCTTTCATCCAGCCAGGGAGAACCGGTAACCACATCTCAATAATGCGTATCATAGGCTCCATTTGGTCACGTGGATCCCAATCTAAGGATGACCGTCGAAGAGATGGAAGCCAGCCTTCCCATAATAGGCGGTCATAAGCACTGAGGCGATCTAGAAAGGATAAAGTAAACGGAACAAAACAGAGGATGAAACGATAAAAATAGGACGGAAATAGAAACAAAATAGAAGAAAAAGGTGGAGAGATCAGCTAAAGTTCTACTATTTCTGTCCTCACCTGTAAACATAGAGACTTTTTCAGGATCTACTAGAATATCCCGCCACTCTTTCATCAGGTCAACACCATAGATGAGATGGTCCGGATCAAGTGGTCGCCACTTAGAAAAGTATTCAACGATCTGAAGAATTTTATGAAACAATACAGAGTGATAATTAGGACTACCAATCGTTGTAAAATCAGAAGAAATGCATTAAACCAAGCCTGGGGAAGAACAAGGGGAACAGCAAGGGATTCAATATTGAACAGATGGTACTCTTCTTTGTATTCCGTCCTGAGTTTCACAAAAAGTTGCTGGCATTCGTTTATAGACGGAACATCTGCTCCACTACGCTGCGAAAACCTGAATTTGTTTAAATTTAGTCCTAAACTCTCTCTAAGATCAAGGATGTTACCAGATGTCAAGTCATAAACTCTGATAAGTTGACAACTAAACCAATTCATTAAACCAGTTAACAAAATCTTCATTTTCGAGAAAGCTCACCTCTCAATAAGATCATGAACCTCTTTAATTCGTTCGGAGTCTCTCTCTTCGGTCTCCAACATAGTTTTAGATTGTGTAAGATCATACTCTAGCGCTGTCGTTCGATCCTTAAGAAGCAAAATATTCCTATCAATTATAAATTCTGGAAACTTAAGTTATTAATGCAAATGCAAACCTTAATGGATTTCAACTGACTGTCGTTTCTGCGAATACTCTCCTCAGTCAAGTCAACGAGAAGGTTCAAATTATGCATCAGTTCCGGAACATCGAAGACGTCACGGTCATTCGTGTCGTTGAAACTAACTCTGAAAACAGCTTAATGTATACGAGACGACATCTTTGTATTCACAAAAAAGTAATAGAGCCAACTTATCGGAAAATGAGCACACATAATACTCTATTTTTTAAGATCAATTCGATACTTTCCATCCAACGGTTCACCGCCTCTTTGTGGCTGGGAGGGGTTCCTGGGTGCTGGGCTGCAATGTACAGCGGAGGGATTCTTCTCCCTTACAGGGTCTATCAAATTGAAGTCCGTCGTTTCCATCTGGAAACCCAGCATTCAGCTATTTGCACACTAGCAAACTTCTCTCTGATCCACAAATGCGACGACTGCATGTGGTGGTGACGACCAGAGGCAGACTTTGGCCTAGCTGACCTTGGACTCGAGGGAAGCACAATGGCTAAAGCAGCAAAACTCCGAAAAATGCAGATTATGCTGGGGAGTTCGCAACTAGTGAGGACGGGTCATCCAAGCATCCAAGTAATTCGATACCTTACAGCTTCATCTCAACCTAAGAGCATCTTAAAAGACCATTTAAACATAATGTACAAGGTTGTTTTTCCGTCTGGGCTGAGACAATTGACAGTACAAAGCTACTCTACTCTCCAGTTGAACCATTAGTTTTTGGCAAATGCTTATCGCAAAGTTCACTGGAACGTCCAACGTACGACTTAAGGCTGTTCCTCAGCAGTGTTTACAGCTGCTGATAAGCCGTCGAAGCCAGAATGGTTTCTTTTCATCCAAACAAACAAGTTGAGAACCACATGAAACCACCTGCTTTTCAATGAAAATGAGTCATATCCACTATAAACACGTTGCTCTGGTCCAGTCATATCAATAACTTTCACTCCAGTTTTCATCGACGATAAAAACCCTATCGATCCACCTTCTTCAATAACTTCATCCATAGTTTTGTATCGAGTTTTGATCTAAACAAAGGATACTTTTAGTAAAGTTATCTTTCATCTGAAATGATTTTGAACTATGACCAGACATCATGAAGTTAGTAAAATAATCTTATGCTTTCAGTGCATCGCTACGGAAACAAATGAAAATATACAGCTGCCCTCACGATTGGAGAGAATAATTTCTTGCTTAAAACAAAAATTACAACAAGAGCAAGAAAACAACCTTAGATGCTTTCTTCCATGCTCCTTTAGACAGTGGCGCTGACGTTTCAGCCCCTCTGGTAGTTTCTTGCTGAGTTTCGGAGGTTGATTCTTGAAAATTTTGAAATACTGAATCAGATGGAGTATGGGATACAGACGTGACCTTATGAACAACCTCGAAATTTGGGTCCGACAGACTCTTTTCCGTATGCGCCAATAGCTCCTCGTCCCTTTCGAACTGTAGCCTGCACAGGCTCAACGATTCCTTGTCGAGAAACACCGAGACCTTCTCCCTCTTTATAACCCATAGCCTGGAGCATTTCCAAGATTTATGAAGCATATAACTACCCTGCTAAACTATAGACATGAAGGGGTGGTAGGGGACATTTTTAAAACGATAGACCTCAAGGAAAAAATGATGAAAACGACGAGACACAATGACGCCAAACCTTCATCATATTCTTCACTACTTCACCTTTGCCGAATTTGGTCCAGTCACCAAAAACATTTGGATCCACAGCAGCTTTTACTGCAGAACTACGTATTCCTTAATAGATTCCGTTTAGCAAGAACTTCAACTGTTAAGGTACTCTTATAACAACAAAAATAAGTTCGATTACGTAAATAAACTTATTCAGGTGTATTGAAAAAATAAAACTCTGCGACAAAAAGTCACTACCTTGAAAAACTAGAAACAACCACAACAGCAATGTAAAACAAATTCGTTTACAAAAAATACCCATTGTGACGGTGAATAAGACATGAAACAACAACTGGCAAAAGACCGTACCTGCAAAAACATTCGCTCCAACAGTTGGCTGCTTCTTTCTTTCCCTCTTAAAGGTGATTTCGATAGGTTCGCCATTCTTTTCCACCTCCTTGGCCTGAAGTGGATTAAAATAGGGAATTTTAGTCACACATAATGATGCTGAGATATCTGTAATACTCCGGACCACTGGAGTCCGCGATGGGGAGCAAACACGTTACTACACTCTCCTCGCGCTAACGCGTTCACCAACACACCATAAAAGCCCTTCTTTTCGCCTTTTCCGTGTTATTCACCTATGGGTGCTATCAGCGATCACCCTGCAACGGATTTGAACGGCTAACAGAAAAGCGAAACGAAGGACTCGCATAGCATGGCGGTGAACATGTTACCACCCGAAAAGAGTAATAACGCGTTCGGTCCCCACCACAGACATTAGCGGAGTAGGAAAACAACAAACCTTCGTCGGTTCAAAGCTACCACCTTGTTTTACACCTCCACTTATGAAATTAATCGGAGCGGTGTAGTCTTTTCTTGCCTTTTTCCTGCAAATCATAACCGGTTTACAAACTAGCTCTAAAGAAAGTTGTATAGAGAGCTTCACCCAAAGGATGGCCTCTCATATGCCTCTTCTTCATCGCTCTCCCGATCAGCCCAGATACCTAAATGCGATTCATTACAGTGTCGAAACAATTCTTTGTGCACTCACCATTAAAGGACAAATTCGTAGCAAACACGATTACAATGAGAAATATCAAAAATAATTCTTCAGAAACGATGATCCGAGGAACTCAACAGATGTGGTCTCACCCCACCATATGTTGCCTGGTTCTTGGTTTGGTAATGCCGTTGACCAGGATTCAATGCGAATTCAAGATCGCGTTCATCAAAGTCGAACGATTCCATGCCATCTTCTTCCTCAACCATTGTCGACACTGAAAACCACCTTGTGCAAGTCTTATGACATGTACTGCTGAGTTTACACGAGGTTGATAGACAGACTTACTCGGCCACGTTTGGACGTGTAAAACTAAAGCCAGAACCCCAAACCTAAAAGCCTAGAAGAAAGCTAAAATGATTAAAGAATCCCTAGAGCGAGCAGGAACCACTGGGCTACTCTTGCGTCTTATAAGCGACAGGGAAAAGTGGTAGATTTACTAGCACCCGCACGAGTCGTTCGACGATGAACAGGATAACAGGTGATACAAGTGGACGCTTGGAGGCCTTTGTCTTTATCAGGTCAGAGTCAATTGTCCACAATTGTCCGTCTTCTCAATGTGGCCTCCTAACCGAAGAAATCTCTGTATCAACTTCGCGTAAGCCCAACAGTTTAAATCCTTACTGATTACTTCCCTACCGAGGTTAAACGATGGTCAGTTTAAAAATTACTGTCTTATTAGAACTTTAACAACCACAAACTCCCTACAATTCAATAACGTCTAAACAGGATTATTGCAAAAAACCTCAAGAGTATATATGTTCGGAGAAAACCTGGACCAAAAATAGTTTGAAGAAAGGATGATGGGCTAAGATCACATCGCTGCAGATGGTCCGTGATGGCGATGGTGAGGTTCAGGTTTTGCGCTTGCCATTTCTCGATCAGCGATGAGGAAGCGGAAAACTCGTCCCGTTGGCACGTGCCCGCCCATTACGGCTTTCTCATGCTGCTCAGTGGTGGTTTACCGTACTTGCGTGCTAAAGGGTTCGTGGAGTGATTCTGTTCAGATTTCGCTTTTAATTTCTTAATGACAGCTTTTCGTGGTATGTCAGTGCAGTGGTTTTCTAGCCTCCAACCACAGCTCACTAAACCAATTCCGCGGGGGAATTCGCAGCGTGGGAAATCTGACACTGTGCACGTGAACCGTCAGCGATGTAGTTCCTCTTCTGTTGCAGGTCCACTATACTGCTTAGAAACGACATTGTGAATGATGCGGACTCTTCAGGAGCATTTTGTGCACGTTGGAGCTCCAGCCCCAGCATGCACTGCGAATGCGTCAGCATCTCACGTGATGAGGCGGCCACGGGTAGTGCTCATCATATTCGAATTTTCTGGGATCTGCCTTTTCGGAGTGTTGCTCAATTCCCAGAGTCACTTCGTTGCCACGGCTTCTGCCTTATCAAATCCTTCTCTATAACCACAATAATGGTAAGATATTCACAAAAACTGAACCTCGTCGGACCATATCCAACCACGATTACCCTTTCCGAAGGATCGCTTGTTACCCATTGCACCACTGAGGCCTTTGCTTTGCCTTTATCTCAGCTAGTTTTCCAGCCAACACCTCCTTCTACCTCTTTCTCTGTAGTATTTCGAATGTATTTGAGTGTAGTGGTGACGCTGCACAGTGTTTCTTCTTCTTTTTTTCTTTTTCCTTCTTTTTCTCGTTTCGCCGTCGCTCAAACTAGGATGCGTCTTCATTCTTAAGACGATTTCTCTTTCCTCCTCTTTCCCACCATACATTCGGTTCCAGTTGATGTACACTGTAGAATATGTACGTGAATGTTGAGTTTTCTGCTCACGTGAGGACCAAATGTCATGCAAGCGGTGATCGCCCTGTGTCATTTCTGTGAAAACCACGGTCCGAGGGTGATGATGATCACTCAGCCGATGCGCAGCACGTCCAGTAAGGTCCGTCAGGTTCGTCACCAAGAATCCTTCTCTTTATTTGATACTTTCTACCATGTTGTACTTTTATTAGGTTGAACTTTTTTTAAAAGTCCAGCCCTTTCGTTCAGTATTCGCCTTTATCATGCTAGAACTTGTTTATACCTTGTTAGCTAGGTCCACTGTTATGTTCAAAGATGCCGAAATAGACAGTACTGTCTTGACCAGTGCACTTTCACGAGTGCATTTCATAACTACAAATGCTTGCTTCTATGAGAACAACCAGCCATGTCTTGGCGCATGTAAGATAAAAAACGGCTCAACTCGGTACCGTACTGTACGTATCGTTGAGAGCTTCACAATCTGACCTCTGCTTGAAGCAATTCGTACTAATTCGCATTTCTGGATCTGCAGCTTTACACACACTTTCTGAATCATATGAAATTGAGTCAGCTACGTGAAGAACAGGGTACAAGCTTTTTTGCTGGACCCATCGGCTGGGCTCATATCCCAGTTTACATGGTCACAAGGTTAAGTTGTTCTTCTTGGTTTTTGTGGATTTGAATGTCACCTGCGTGACTGGAATTTACCACACCCTCTGCAAAGTATCAGATAACTGCTTCAAGTCCGGAGCCTTATCACCCTTAATATCTCGGTTTCAGACCGTAACCAAAATATGGCCTACTACCTCTTACTATCACCTATATCACCTGTAGTCCCGTTGATCGTCGGTGATTCGAACGGGCGCTAGTAAATCTTCCATCTTTCCCTGTCGCGTGCAAAAGTAGTCCAGAGGGTCCTGCTCGCTGTAGGGAGTCGTCGAGCATCATATCTTTCTTCTAGGCTCTTTGTGAAGAACTCTGAGCATCGGGTCGTTGGTCTTCTTGCAGTACGTTTAACATCCCGGGGAATCCAGTCACCAACGGCTCTTGTCCATCTGTTGTCTTTCATAAGCATTACGTGTCCGGCCCACCTCATCTTCAACTATTCGGCGTACAGAGCGACATCGTTGATTTTTGATCGTTGACGCAGGTCCGAGCTTCGGATCTCATCCCTTACTTGTGTGAAACAGGATACTCCTAGCATTATCCATTCAACTGCGCCTTCGATAACGCTGAGAGATCTTTCATCCTGCTTACGCAGCGACCAAGTTTCTGACGCATATGAAGGGCAGGAAATACCTTTGAGTCGAAAAGGTGGGCACGGAGTCGGGTGTTCTTTGTTCTCTTCACTATATCCTCGATGCTCTTGAAATCTTCCCACGCTGCTCGTTACCTTCTGCTCAGCTCCGGAGCTAAGTCGTTCATCATATTGATTCCTCGACCTAGATAGACATAACTGGAGCATTCGGAGATATTCGTTCGGCTGAGCGTGAATGGGGCAAACAAAACCAATCCGTTCTTAATGAACATCGTTTTTGTGAGATTTAGTCGAAGACCAATCTTTCCACACGCTTTATCAAAGTCCGCAAGCATACGTTCCACTTGGCAAATGTTTGTTGTTATAAGGACGTTGTTATCATCAAAGCGAAGGTGATGTAACTGTCGACCTCGATTTTCACTCCCAACCTTAATATCGTTGTAGAATGATGAAATCTTGGTTGTGAAATTTTTGAACAACTCACGAAGAATCTTTATGTACTGAGTAGGGACTCGACTATTAAGGGCTTGCACGACTGCTTCTACCTCATTTGGATCAAAGGCCTTTTGTAAATCGATGAAAGTCTTTTGAGACAGAGCGGTCTTTTGTACTCTAGTGATACTTCAGTGAGCCTTGTTATCATGTGGGTGCGGTCTATCGTATTAAATCCTTTTCGAAACCCTGTTTGCCCACATGGCTGTCCTTCGTCCAGTGTTCTGTCAATCCTGTTTAGAATGACTCGAATGACTCTTTTTAGCTCTCGGCGTTGATCAATCTCTGAGGGATGCGCCATGCATTCGACTTCATTAAGCATCGTTGGAGGTGATTGAATGCATATCTGGCCTTTAAAATGACTCGCGGTGGCCGGCCGATGTATCGAGCCAGTGCTGCTATCCTCCCAGACAACTCTGGTATCAATTTGTCGACCCCGGAGGGATGGAAGGCTTGGTGGGCCATGAACGCAGGGGTCGATTCCACGTACGTGTCACAGTGGCGCCTCCAACCACTGCGCCACACGCGCTCTAGATTGGGCGATAATTGCCGATGTCGCGTAGGTCTCCCTTCTTGAATAATAACACGGTCTTTCTGGTCTTCTACTGAGTAGGGACCTTGCATTCAGGCAGGTAACGTGTGATGAGCCGAGCCAGTGTGCTTACGAGGACTGGTGGAAGGTTCTTCAGATTTTCTGGTCTTATCCTCTCCCGACCTGGTGCTGTTCGATTTTTCACCGACGAAATGGCATGTCGAATTTCGGAAGGGAGAACCGGTGGTACAACATATCCATCCTCTTTTATTTCATATGACAGAAGGTGGACGTGGCTATCGAAGACATCTGAATAGTATTCGTGAATGATTTTCTCCATTGCCTTTCTCGACGCTGTAACTGTTCCGTCTGGGCGTCGGAGTGCAATCATCTTTCTCTTGTAATTGGCGAAGCTTCGGCGGGCTTTGCGAATGCTTTTCCCGGCCTGTGCAGCTTCGACCATTACTGCTGCTCTTCTCTCTTCAAGGTTTTCTTTTATCGCCTGTCTGCATTGTTTCGCAAGCTCGGACGTTAGTTCGCGGTTGCCTGCAGCTCGTGCGAGTCCACGCTGGCGTATTAGCTCGAGAGTTTCTGGAGACAGAAGTCTCTTCGTGACTTTCGAATTCTCAGCTTTCATGGTGCTAACGTGAAGATGTTCAATGAGCCGATCGTATTCCTCGTCGATGTTAACGACAACGACATCTTCCCAAAAGCCGACTTATGAATTGAATAAGTCCCAGTTTGTGGTGTTTCTGGCACTTCGGCTTTTGAATTTAGCGGCTTTTATTCCTTTCCGCGAAAAGTAGAATCTAGCACGAAGTAGATGGTGGTTTGATCCCGTGCTGAATTTTGGGACAACAGCGACATCGGTTAGGCAAAACATACTGACTGTGATGTGGTCTATTTCGTTATGGTACTTTCCATTGGGAGACTCCCACGTCCAGCGTTGAGAGTGGGGCTTCTGGAATTGCTAGTTACCATTAATGGTCTTAGTCGCCGTGATAAACTCAGATAGCCGCTCACCCCGGTTTGTCCCATTCTAATCCATGGGTGCCAATGTGACGTTTTCCTTAGTCCCATCTAGACATTGAAATCTCCAACGATGACCTTGAAGAATGTATGGTCTTCTCTGTAGAAGCTCTCCAAGTCCATATAGAACACTTCGACTTCTCCTTCGTCATAGTTTGATGTTGGCGCGTAAACGACGATGATTGTCAAATCCGGTATTGATCCACATCTTTTTAATCGTAAACGTCCTCTCTGGGTTGTAAACTGTTCAAATGAATCGATGTTCATGAACAATCTCGTGTTGACGAGAACGCCGACACCGCCTACGCCTCTACTGTCGCATGTTCCGAGGAACATTTCTTCTCCGGTGTCATAGACGGCGTTGAATTGATAGCGTTGTCTCGTCTCGGCCAGGTCTATGACGTCATATCTTATCCTTCTTGCTTGCATGAGCAAGTCTTCTATCGAGGACTCGCATGCAAGTCTACATGCATTGTAGGTACAGATTGTCACCATAGTTCTTCGTAATCCAGGCAGCTTCCATTGGCTCTGAGATTTTTAGCAGCCCTTCCGTACTCGTCCTATCCAACGCTGCGAAATTAGGGGACTCTTTCGGGGTCAGGAGAATGAGGCCCTTTTTTTTTTAAACTGTGTTTAGCACTTTTGATATAACTTGCTGGGCTCTGAACGTGGGGGCTGGTTATACTCAGGGATAGCTTGCCAGGCTCTCCCAAAGTGGACATGGAGCTTATTTGTTGGAGGCGACTCCTAACCACCTCCCATATAGTTCCCTGTCACTTGATTGCAGTCTTTTGGCCGAATTGACTCGTAGAATATAATCCCCATAAAGCGGGAATGCACCCACACACGCATGCATGAATATGCCTAGCAAATACAGAAAGTATGTACCAAGTCGGCGCAGCAGAAGCCGGGAATCCATCTCATAGGTACCACCTATGTCTCAGTGAAGCAAATGTCGCTGTTGGTCTGCGATTAATTCCCTATCCGCCACCTGGGGACGCGCCACGCATCCTCCTGGGCCACTTACCGGCTCTAGATCCCTCACATGAGGAAGATCCGTGGGCCTCTTACTGTAATGGAAAATATATCCACTGTCTTTCGAGTGAAGCTATGTTTTTGATTGGATGAATCCAAAAGTGAAAATTCTCAGTCGCCAAGGATTTGTTGTCCAACCTGATATTTGCCATTCAGATTTTACATGTATAAAAAGGGTTTCTTGACTCCTAAGGACGTCGCGTCTTTCATGTTAATAACTGAAGTCACTTAAAAACTTAATGTAGAGTTTTCTGGTATTGTTTAACAAACGGCGGGTCACGTTGGTTTCCCACTCTTTCGATAACTGGCTATGATTTTTCTTTAATTAAAGCAGTTAAGGAGTTTAAAACTTGCAGGACTATATTAAAGGTCTTTATTTATATCCTCAAGGTTTTATATAAGCTTCATAAGTCCTTATTTCATTTTTAAAGTCTTTTAGAACTAAGCTTTTCAAGGAATCAAAACGAGATTTAAACTTTTAAGATTTTCAAGTGGGGTAGCTGCGTATGCTAGCGACATTCTAAGGAAGACTTTAGAGCTATGCAACACAGTTTCTCGCGTGTTCAGCTAATGTTGTATAAAAGTACGGGCCTTAACAAATAAAAGTGAAAGAAATCTTAAGACTCGAGAATTTCAGGGTTCTGCCGTTGAGGCTAAGAGGATTTGGATCTTGTTGGCTAAGATCTGTGTTATATTTTCTTTAGTTAAACTAGTAAGAACTGAGATATATTGGTTTAAAGTGTGGAACGGCCATAGTTTTGTGCTGTGAAGAATAAAAAAGGATAGAACCCCTAGATGCATTGATCAATCCCTGAGGGATGCGCCATGCATTCGATTTCAGCAAGCATGGTTGGATGTGACTGTAAGTATATCTGGCTTTTACAATAACAGGCGGCGGCCTATCTATGTACCGAACCAGTGCTACTATCCTTCCAGACAAGTCTGGTAGCAGTTTGCCGACCCCGGAGAAATTGAAGGCTTGGTGGGCCTGGAGGACAGGGTATGGCAGACCGCCTCCAACCACTACGTTACACGCGGCCTCTTTAATATATAATATATCCATCTTTTGTGCCTATTGTGACCAGTGATAGAAAGCAAGTTCTACGGGTCGGTTGGCAACGTTATATTCAAGGGGCGCGCGCTGAAAAATTTTCTGGAGCATCTGTGAATTTATCAAATTTGTATTTGAGGAAGGCAACGAGGAATTTTTCATCTATTAGAGTTGTAATTGCTCTCCATGCTCCTTACATCTTAACGAAGTCATCATAGTTGAAAAGTATTGCTAACAAATCGACAAAATGCAGTAGACAAACGGCCACATCTGTGACTGGTGTTGGATAACCAGTTTGGTCGTCCAACAACACTAGCTTGTACCTTGCGCTATCAGTTTTGTAGAAAAAAAAAGGCAAAATGACTAGAGTGCGAAGCTTTAATTCACCAAGCTTGCTTGGTCGACCACTGTCCTGTTGAACACCACTTTCTTTAACGTTGCTAGAAGCACTTGTAGTACTGTAGTGTCTCGTCTACGCCACTACCTAGTAACCTTCTGCGTTCGTTGGACTCAAAGAATAACTGAAGGCTACGTAAACTTGTACATTACTGACAAAATGTTTGGATTCTAGTGATTGGTGTCTTTATTAAGTATACTACTAAGCTACTATTTAAGCTATGCGTACTTTAGTTAGTTGAAAAACGGCTGCTTTTCCGAGCACTTTAGTTCTGCTACCTCTATTATATCCTCTGGAGGTTATTGTCATTCAGCTGATTTGTATTTGTAGGTGACCTATCCTACCTAGTCAGAGTTACTAGACATTCTTTCTATTTGACTAGCGTATACTCATTTTGCGAAAGTGTTACAGCTGTCACCACTAGGAGATAGTGACCATGAAAGGCCGATCTATTACGGAGATTGTACGCCTGAAATTCTTGAAGATCCGGAAGAACGGTAAGTGTTTAATATGATTACAACCTGATACATTCCTGGTTTGTATGTGCTTTAGGTGCAATGCCTGTACTTCTTTCGGTAATATTAATCAGCCTTGCTTGCTTTCAAATGACCATGAGAATAAAACTAGCTATATTAGTACTCAGGTGTGCATTATTTTTGCTCATAAGTGATGCCCCATCACAAGTTAGAATTGTGCTGAATATTTTGTATTAAGATTCCTCTAAAAGAGCGAGTTTACGATCGGGTCCGAAATGCGTGTCTACGTTCTTTAAGTTGCGAGATTCCCGCACCGCACAAGGAATCATCATTTCCATTACGGCAGGTTCACATTGTAACCACTGGTAAATATTGAGGAATTCCTATTTTATCCCGATTCTTACCAAAGTATTTTGTTGGGGCAATTGTTTCTTTCTACGATTCAGTAGTTTTGTGACATTGGTGCCGTATAAACATAATGCTTTCACACTGTTCTCTCATATGGCTATTTTTTTTCTACTTAGACTATCGGCAAAAAAATTTGATGGGATCAGCCTTTGCAGAGTATTCATTTCCTCGTAACTATTTATTATCTAATTAAATGAAGCAGTTCATCCTAACTACTTGGAGGTAAAACTGTTAGGAATATTAGAAACTGCATAGAGGTTTCAATGAACTTGACATTGTTAGATCGAGGTTATCGACTGTTCCTACTTTCAAATATACTGGAACACCAATATCATATGGCTAATTTTTCTTACGGTCCAAATGCAGCGTGCATGTCAACAAAATCCAATGTCGCTGCACTTGAAACTTCGTAAAATGTCTTCTTTCCTTTAGTATAGGGTAATGTTGCTCGTTCATCCTTTATTTCAAGCTCTTTCTTGATTTTTTCCACTTGCATTAACGATACACGTTGTTTAATCCTTCACCTCAAACTCATTTTCCGTTTTCCACTGAGATAGTATGTAGCGTCCGAATCTGGTTTTTCCACAAAATACGATGATTTCTCTATCACTGTAATATTCGAGGAGTTGATAACTACAAAGATTTGTAGAAGATACTTTGTTCTGTCGTCTTGATCGTAGGTGTTGTTTCTATATCACTACCGTTTCGATTTGAACGTTGTTTAGATTTAGAGTTTAGAAAAATAAGTTAGCACGAAATTCAGTTTTTCAAGATTTCTAACATGAATGTAGCAACTGCATACATAAACCATATGTTGGGAGCACCATCACGTTCTCGTAGACGAAATCCCGCTTGTTCAGTTGCTTTAAAACTTTCGCGATGAATGACACCGTTAGGTGTCACCATGGTTTCTCCTTCTAGTGGTTTTGTTTGGTGCACAGAAGTTTTCTCCGAGACTTCTTGTAATCAATCGGTAGCTCATCCAGTACAGATGCCATGGCGTGAGTCGTTTATTGGAGGATATTTTATTAATAATTTCCCACTTAATTATTCGTAATTCATATAAAACCTCGACTGGAGACCACTGGTGTTGAAGAAAGTGTGAGCAGCGAAGAGGCACTACCTCAGCACGGGGATCCGATAAAACATTGTGAAGAGTTATCGAAGAACTGAAATCGTAAGCAGTATGCACATCATTTTTGAGGCGCAATTCATTGGTTTCCAATTTTGTCGCTGTTGTTACTTTTGGGTACTGTGTGGGATATGAAAGGATATCAAAGCCGCAAGCTAAACATTGTAATATTCTTCGCAAAACTTCTACGTAAATGCTGAGAACAACACAATCACACAGTGGGCGACTACTTTTTCTTTATAGAGAGAAGTTACAGGAATAGGATAGAAATTACGATAATAGAAAAAGGTAGGACTACATACCGGAGTGGCCGTTGTGGCATCCATAGGTGTCACAAGTCACAGTGAATACAGCGTCGTCCACTGTGCAGTAAGCTCGAGATTAGCCGTTGTCGCGAATGCAAAACTTCTACGTAAACGCTGAGAACAACACAGTCACACAGTGGGCGACTACTTTTTCTTTATAGAGAGAAGTTACAGGAATAGGATAGAAATTACGATAATAGAAAAAGGTAGGACTACATACCGGAGTGGCCGTTGTGGCATCCATAGGTGTCACAAGTCACAGTGAATACAGCGTCGTCCACTGTGCAGTAAGCTCGAGATTAGCCGTTGTCGCGAAAATGTTAAGGTTCGAAATATCGGCCCTGATGTAAAAAAAAGTGGGGAGGGGAAATATGTGTTCTAGGCGATAGAAATCAGAATTCCATTTTAAAACATAACGCACCGTGCGGACACAATAGTGTGCATGGTGAACTGGAACAAGCGACAGTATGGACACTATAGTGTCCATTTCTACTTTAGTGGGTTCCAGGGTTTTTTTTTCTCTACAGCACTATTTATATGTACTCATTCGATAGCTAATCGCGAGCAGACTAAAAATAGTAGGGATGAGATAAGAAAAATCATTCGCCACATTTAGTGATTTATAAGAACACTCTTTTCGAAAAAGTTTGTTAACCACTAATTTGACTATGGGCGCAGTGGTTGGAAGCGCCACTGCGACGCGCACGTGGAATCGATCTCCACGCCCATGGCCCACCAAGCCTTCCATTCCACCGAGGTCGGCAAATTGGTACCAGACTCGTCTGGGAGAATAGCAGCATTGGCTCGATACATCGGCAAGCCACAGCGAGTCATTGTAAAGGCCAGATATGCATTCAATCACCTCCAAACGATGTTTAATGAAGTCGAATGCATGGCGCATCCCTCAGGGATTGATCAACGCCAAGAGCTTTATCTTTTATTTAATTTGACTGCCAGTAAACTGTTCTTTCATTCTACTCGCTATAGTCTTCATGTGCGATTTGTGGTTATAAAAACACCGAAATGGACTTAAGAGTACTTCGAAGTGCTGACAACTATGCATTTTCATAGTGAGCCATAGGTAGAGGCAGTAAATAGTAGCATACATATCATTCGTACCAATTCAACGATAGAACAAAGTCTTTTCTACAGTTCTATAGTGTTCAAAACGACTAAAGCACTTTAGTTGTTAAAAAATTACTTATTAATGTTAAAAAACCAGAAACTCCGCAGGCGGTGAAAAATTGCTCGTAATCGGTTGGGTCGACCAGAAAATACAGTAACGGGGGATTATTCGTTAACAGAGTAGCATAATTTCCATCATGTAGGGGGACATTTTAGATTGTAATGGTTTTCTTTACAAATAATGAAGTTTTATGTAAGGCAGGATGTGTTGGTTGAAGTTATAGACAGCCGTTGTTTTCGCATCGAGTGCGTTGTATCTGTTGCACCTTGGACGTCTTTAGTTATCACTGATCAGTACATTGTGACAACGCAAGTGTTTGCTGTTCGATCATCAACGGGCTTGTCTGTAAATTACCATTTTCTTGACCTCACATGAGATTGTTAATATAAATACTGTAGTTAGCTGTAGGTTCATTAAGGACTTTCTCTTGGATAGCTTTAGACACAGTGAGTTTTCTAAGGAAGTTCAAAAATTTTTTAAAACTACGAAATATGAGGACGTGAAGAAATTCTTAGTGATGATTACGGTATTTGAGGTTGGTCTTCCCTTTTTACAAGTGTTTTCCTTTTTTGGGCAACTATTCTCTTATTTCTAAGATTATTGTTGTGTGTCCTTTCTCTGGATTTACGGATATCTACAAAAATGATATTATTAAACATCATTTTGAAGATCCTGGCTAATTGTAGTATTAGCGCATCATTCAGGAAGGATATTCAAAGTGTGTGGTGCCCGATGATGCAACTGCTGCTATCACTCACGTTAGGTTGTTGAGAAATTTGTGTCCGATTTATAATTTCGTTTTTCCACGCTATTCTCTTATTTCTAAGATTATTGTTGTATGTCCTTTCTCTGGATTTACGGATATCTACAGAAATGATATTATTAAATATCATTTTGAAGATCCTGGCTAATTGTAGTATTAGCGCATCATTCAGGAAGGATATTCAAAGTGTGTGGTGCCCGATGATGCAACTGCTGCTATCACTCACGTTAGGTTGTTGAGAAATTTGTGTCCGATTTATAATTTCGTTTTTCCACTCCATGTTTAAGCACCAGTGGTAACATAAATTTTGTTTTTGAAACACTTCAAAAGTTAGATTTTTAAAAGTCTTAATAACAGCCTTGGCAAACCTAATTCTACGAACCGTTAGTAAGGCATCGGCCAGAGAAGTGTTAACGAACGCAGAGTACGATAGTTTGAAAATTTTCGTCTTGGTTAGTTCCACCTTGAAGATGAGATGGTTTTCCAACGTTCTTCTACTGTTTGCAACGATGAACTGAAGGCGTTCTCGTAAGCAAATACCCTCACAGCTGTTCGAGAACTTGCTGAACTGATTCATTGTAACCATCTCAACTGGTTTGGAGTACCTAGAATATTTGGGAGTCGAACAACCTTTGAAAAAGAATTCCTTACGAGTTGAGAATGGCAATCGGATCTGCGCAATCAAAACATTGCTGTTTCTTGACCTTCCTTTCTTTCTATTGTGATGTGCGACGACAAACGGATCCCATGTGAAAAGCATGAACCAGCGAACAGGTGTTGGAACCACGATGAAGCTCCGCAGCACTTTCCAAAGCCGAAATTGCACCAAAGGAAGATCACCGTGACCGTTTGGTGGTTTTCTGGTTTGCTGCTGATTTAATCTATCTCATTTACTGAATCAGGATGAACCGATCACGTCGAAGAAGTACATACAGCAAATTGACGAAATGTACCGGGGACTTCAACGCCTGCGACTTGCATTGGTCTCCAGAGAGGCACCAGTTGATATCAATTCTTACTCTCTTTGCTAGGTTGGCGATTCCGTAGGATTTCTTACACTTTCGCCGAGGAAAACGACAATCCCGTGCAAGAATGTGTAGTCGAACAATGTTAGGTTGATACAGCTTTCTCTACGTGAAGTGCATAACTCGATCATAAACTTCAACGTGATTCTAAGTGGGCTACACCAGTTCAAAGAATTCACCTCTTGTAAAGTTGATATGACTTTCTGGAAATGCACCTAATTCTTATTGCTTGTTAAGAAATACCTGTTCAAGCAACGCATTTAATTATCGATTGCTTTGTCGATGTTATCGATCAGATGGAAAAATTATTGTACCATCTGCCATAATTTAGAATTTTGCTGTTACATCTTGTAACAGTTCCCAGGATAGACTTTCTATTAACCTCGGCATTGGAAACTTACAAAAAGACGGAAAACTCCATAGCAATTACATGATCAACAGCTTTTCGAAAAACTCAACGCTTTTTTCATGACTTTCAATGAGGAAGATTACAACAGCTGATTATAGTCGGTGGCAATTACATGATCAATAGCTTCTCGAAAAACTCAACGCTTTTTTCATGACTTTCAATGAGGAAGATTACAACAGCTGATTATAGTCGCATATGGTTGATGACTGCAGCACCCCACATCAGAAATTGATCCGAAGACACGGGATCAGGTCGCATGTGACCTTTGGGCATTCCTCCTTGCTATTCATTGTAGAGTTCATGGCATTTATCCAAAAAGCCTCTAGGAGTTTGCGCGTTGGTGTCTTAGTTTCCTGTGCGAGGATATTGACTTTAACTTCAAAATCGTCTCCGCTATGCGTATGTCCGATGCATGCCTAGTGGGGTACTTTGTCTTACTTTTCGTTTGCCATCTAGGTGTTCTTTTATACGGATACACAAGGGTCTGCCCGTTTCGCCAATATATTCATCTTCGCAATCCTTGCAAGACATCAGATATTTCAAACCTGAACTCGTGCAATCACCGTCCCTGCCGTAAGGGCAGATTACGCAATTTGTTGTTTTACATAGACGGCCATACAAGCGAACTAATTGACGACGTAGAGGAACCGGTGATATTTCAACTAACGCTACCGATTCCTCTAGACCTGCCCTTTTAGGCATCTTTTTATAGCTATGCTTACTTCATCGCTAATAAAAGGCAACATCAAAGGGACCTTTTTTTGGCCAAGTGTTTCGTTTCGGCGCGTCGCTCTCCTTCTCTTCATTGTTGTTCTCTCTTTCTGTTCAGTCTTCCTTATTACCTCTCTTATTTCTTCGTCTTTCCTATTCGTTGTTATATGTATTACTGCTTGTATATCACGTCCAACTGTTTGCTGCCTCCTCAATCTTCTTGTCCTAACGGGATTTATAGCATTCCGTCAAAAATAAATATGAGGAACGCAAACATAACAAAATAAAGTTGTCAATACCGATATTCATTTAAGCTCTGCATGGATAATCATTGTCGCGGTTTATTGGTGAGATACCAAGAGGATGGTGATAGATCATTTTTTCGGCAAATACTTTGTCACCATCACTCTTCTGAGCCATAAAAGTGCTTCAAAGTTCTGAGCTTCATAGTCGCATCGAGTCGAATCTAGTGAAATGGAGCACCACTGCAATGAAATAGGTGAACTCAGTCGGCAATTCCCGTGGAAAGATACGAAGTGATTCATGGTTAATTACGATTTCAAACCAACTTCTTTCGTGATAGGATTTCCTCTCCCTTTAGCAACTGGAGTTGGTTAGCACATTCATACATCGAAGCAATCGATGCTGCAGCAACAGCTGCCATTGAGATTTTTAACAATTTCATGTAACCTTATCAATAAATCAACATCTCAGTAGAGTAGCGGCCGGAGGTCGATAACCGGGGCTTCTGTTCTAGACATGAACGCAATGGCGAGAGTTGGTGCCAACCGCTGTTGTATTGCAAGCCTTCTCATTTGTGCGTAATATTTTCCAGACCGTCTGAAGATCTAGCGGTTTAGGCACTCTTTCAAGAGAGCCTTAAGCTGCTCAATAGACAAACCATGCATTACTATTCCTCCTTCATGTTTATCGAGAAGTTCGTGGATGGCTTGCATTGCGGAGTCATTCGATACGTTGGTGTAGAGTGCGGAAACATCGAAAGACTCCATCACGTACGCGTTGTTAGGAGACGCGTTACGTAGACGTTCTAGGAACACTTGGGTGTTCGTGAGGTGAGCTGGAATATGGCTAAGCAGTTGGGTAAGTACTCGGCCTATAAACTATGTTATTCTATCCGTTGGCCCGTATACACGGCTGATAATGGGTCTAACCTTGTAGGAGAGTGGATAGGTAGACGCAAGATCACCAGCTGATACTAACTTATGTGTTTTAATAAGTAAGTATAAAACGGGACATGTTGCTCGACCTATTTTAAAATGCGAAATAACGGTTGGTTTTGAGCCCACCGCCTTTGCTATTGTGACCCATTCACTGTTTAGTTTTCGGTATTGTCTTTTGTATTGCTTTTCAGACGTTGGCCGATAAAGGGTAACATCACTAAAATGATCTTCCGTTATCTTGACATCTAACTGCCTTGAAATGACTACGGATTCTTTCTCTTTATCACTAACTGATAGTGATAATATAGTCTAATGGTTTTTGAATTTGTTAACTCTCTAATTTCTCGCATACCACATTTTTGCGCAGCTATAAGATTAGACTCGATCTATTTTAAAATGCGAAATAACGGTTGGTTTTGAGCCCGCCGCCTTTGCTATTGTGACCCATTCACTGTTTAGTTTTCGGTATTGTCTTTTGTATTGCTTTTCAGACGTTGGCCGATAAAGGGTAACATCACTAAAATGATCTTCCGTTATCTTGACATCTAACTGCCTTGAAATGACTACGGATTCTTTCTCTTTATCACTAACTGATAGTGATAATATAGTCTAATGGTTTTTGAATTTGTTAACTCTCTAATTTCTCGCATACCACATTTTTGCGCAGCTATAAGATTAGAGATATACTTTCTATCGCGATAATGGGAAAGGGTTTTGAGAAAATCCTCCGAAAACGTGCGAAACTTTGTATCAATTTCCACATATGGGTCCTGCTGTCCGAAAAATGCTGTGGAGAAAGCAGATGGTGGTAATAGCACCGTTTCTTCGTTTTCATTTCTATTTAATGTTTCCATTTTGGTCTTATAGCGGAGTCCATCTTGAAGTTCATACAAGTTGCATGCGATCCTACGCACAGTTAGTTACATTAGAAATGGTCTGTGATGGTGAAAAACTTGGACCCAATTTAAGTGGAGAACGCGTGTTCTTTGGTAAGGTAATGCCTCCAAGTACTGTGACCCTAGATGTTTTTGGTGTATTATCGACCCAATTACGACTATCATCAGAAGTGTAAATAATTTGTTTGCGGTTGTTTCTTGAAACAGATATGTAAATTACTCAAGAGGTTTTCGATTAATAAAATCGCATATCAATATTGACAATGTACAATATAATTCACATATCTCAGCATCAAATAACAACCGCAAACAAATTCTTTACTCTTCTGATAATAGTCGCTAGAGGGTTGATAATGCACCAAAAAACATCTAGGGTCACAGTACTTGGAGGCATGACCTTACCTGATCACTACTTGAATTGGGTCCAAGTTTTTCACCATCACAAGCAAACAAATTCTTTACTCATCTGATAATAGTCGCTAGAGGGTTGATAGTGCACCAAAAAACATCTGGGGTCACAGTACTTGGAGGCATGACCTTACCTGAGAACGCGCGTTCACTGCTTGAATTGGGTCCAAGTTTTTCACCATCACAACCCATTTCTAAAGTAACTGTATGTAGGATCGCATGCAATTTGTATGAACTTCAAGATCGACTCCTCTGGTACCATTGGAGATGGCTATTTGCCGAGCCAATTCGCATGATTCTTCCTTTAGTTCCCTGGTTGTGCACACAGAGGTAGCTGTTCGAAACATATTTCTGGCAAGCGCCCTCTTTGTGTGTGATGGATGGGAGGAAAGGAAATGAACCAGGATGCTTTTGTTGTTTGGTTTTCGGTACCCTTTGTCATGTAACCGCTATTTGATATGTTGATTTGAACGTTAAGAAATGGAAGCCAGGTCTATTTCGTTTTCTCCCTGGTGAATCTAATATACTCAGACTGCTCATTCAATAATTCAAAGTATTTTTCCATCTCCTCCTGAGTTCGTCGTCAATTAGTTCGTAACCGCTTGTATGACCGTCTATGTGAAACAACAAATTGCGTAATTTACCCTTCCGGCAGGGACGGTCATTGCATGAGTTCAGGTACGATGTACCTGATCTCTTGCAAGGATTGCGGAGATAAATATATTGGCGAAACGAGCAAACTCTTGTGAATCCGTATAAAAGAACACCTAGATGGGAAACAAAAAGCTAGGTAAAGTACTCCACTAGGCACGAATAGGATAGAAAAGCATAGCGAAGACGATTTTGAAGTTAAAGTCATTATCCTCGCACAGGAAACTAAGACATCAACGCGCAAACTCCTAGAGGCTTTTTGGACAAATGCCAAAGACCCATAATGAATACCAGGAAGGAATGCCCGAAGGTCACACGCAATCTGGCCCCGCATCTTTGGGTTAATTTCTGATGTGGGGTGCTGCAGTCATCAACCATATGTCACTAATCAGCTGTTCTAATCTTCCTCATTGGAAGTCACGAAAAAAGCGCTGTTTTTCGAGAAGCTGTTGATCATGTAATTGCTATGGTGTTTTTCTTCTTTTTGTGTTATTGAAGCGTCTGGCCTAATAAATTGTATATCAGCATACCCTTCCAGGCTCTGAAGAAGGCGAAACTGCCGAAACGTCAGCTACTGTTGTATTGTGTTGTGCGTTTTTTATGGAAGTAAATGCATGCTGTATAACAACCTCGCGATTGCTGAACGAGAAAACGACGCATTCGTAATTTAGAATGATCAGTTTAGGAAAATCAACATAATCTCATTGTGAATATTTAAACTTGAGCACAAACAATACCAGCACTACCATATTTATTTAAGTTTTCCTTCTAAATGTTTGGGGAGGCTTGCATTTGCTTATTCGATCTAACCTTTTCATACTGCAAGCTAGCTATGGCTATGAATAGGCTTATTCCAGGAATCTCATCTGTGGTATGGTAAACTTGGTCATAAGTTGACCAAACTCCATCCTATCCCAAAAGAGCGGCTTTTTGGTGTGGTGACTTGGGAACGTTCTAGCATCTTTTGAGACTTCGATTAAAAATTTCCCTCAGCCAGCGAAGCATCCATGCAACAGAGGTATCGTGCCGGTGAACAGAAAGTTCTGCGTGAAATTGAATAATGTACGTAGCGTGTGCTACTTGTTCTCGTGTCTCGATAAGTTAACTTTTCCCGTTTGTTTCGAAGTATCCTTCGCCTTGAAGATTTCCCGTTTTTGGTACTTTAGCTTATCAATAGCAATTTGTGCTCTGTCTAACAACAGTGCTATTCGAAAACGGATCTTTTCTCATTTATGAGGTGTAGCGTTTGGAGTGTCGTGGATGTCGAGGTTTATCTTTTCGTAAGCGACAGTAGGCTCTTCAATTTTTCTCAGAAATAAAAAATGTAGAAGAATAATAGCGTGACCCTTGACTATCATATTGCTCACGGTTTCTCACTACACTATATGACCTGCGCATAACGTGAATTCATTATTTCAGCTATTATCTGCATTTCTCACCTTTTTGTGATCCTTAAAGCCAGAATAATCTATAGGTCTTCACCAATCAGAATCGCTTTTTTCAGATGAAAATCTGATTTTCGGTACTCAAAAATGGATTTTCCATTTGTTTTGTCGAGTCCCATATTTTAAACGCTGATGCGAGTGAAATAGTAGGTCTTCAAAAGATCGAATTTCTACAAACTTCGGCACAATGATCGATATATCTGCATGTATGTTCTTACGAGCTGCCCTTGTTCAGCTGATGCGAGGTTGGTATAGATGTTCGTATTGTTGTTGTTGCTGTTCGATGGTTGACGTTTCGGGGAATTCGTCTTCCTCAGAGCCTGGACGTACCATGTGTAACAGTAGCCACTCAACTCGGGACAACAGCACGGTGGGTAGTTTTTGGAAAATTGGAGTTTATTCATATGCTGGGTGTTCACTAATACTATGGACTTCACCATCAAAATGAATAAATTCCAATTTTCCAAAAACTACCCACCGAGCTTTAGTCCCGAATTGTGGGGCTACTGTTACATATGGTACGTCCAGGCTCTGAGTAAGGCGAATTCGCCGAAACGTCAGCCATCGAACAACAACAACAATAAGAACACGTGTGCGAGCCTCGCGTCAGCTAAACAAAGGCAATTCATAAGAACATATATGTAGGGTGGGATTTCGTGCAATGAATCAGGAATTTTTCTTAGAAGTCTTGGATAATATGTTTGGCTCCCGTGGGAGGTATATCAACATATGTCCGGGTTTCTCCATGGTTATAAGTTTTTCGATAACTAGAGTATTAGCGCTTTTACGTGCATGACGAGCCCTTAAAAAAGTTTTTCCCTACTACCTATATTTCTTCAAAGTCAGAACGCTGTTTTTTTTTCCAAATTTGTTCAAAACGTGAGTTGTTGAAGAATTGAGAATCACTGTCAAGTTTTCAAGATTTTTAACTCAATTGCTGCAGACGCAAACATTAACGATGCATTTGTACATCATCATTTTGTTCTGGATGGGATAGCTCTTGGTGAATCGCTTTCTTATTTGAAATAAGAACTTTGAAGAAAAAGAAGCGAGGATGACCATATTTGTAAACCTTGAAAAGTCACATTGAATTACGGTAAAGAAAATTAGTACCTTATTGACGACGGGTCTAACAGCCCATATTACACCTAATAGGAGGTTCGTCATGATGTGGGATATGTTGGTTTAAAGTTGGGAGACTAAATTGTTTTCGAGCACATGTTTATTTAAATTAGACGCATTATCATGAATCTGTCAAATAACACTAGCATAATTCAGCAACCCATATTAATCAAGTCCGACATGAAGGTCTTGACGAAAATGTCGATGAGGGTGAAAGGACCGATGCGGATGGACCTGTTTTTTTTGGTGATGCAGACAACGGATATTGTTTCTCCCTCACATTTAGGTACTAACTGGCTATTAGGCTTTTCTTGGTTGTTTTATTTTAAGTTACACTGAAATTTTTACAGGTTACGGGATTCAAAAGCTCGTGGTTTTCTTCGACTTTATTCGTTCATCGTGGTTAGCAACGACATGACATATATAATTAATAATTATGAGTTCTTTCTACAAGCGCTCACAGCAGTGAAGGAAAAGCTGCAAGTTTGTCTTTGGTGATGTTGAACATCTTGCTGTCATTCTGTTTGTTCTTGTAACTTTTCCATTTAACCCTGATTTAAGCTCTTAGTTATCTTTAAGAGTATGGCGTCAGCCACATTTGAAAGCGAGCTGACACAAGACGATGTGATGCGACCTCACTATGCTAGCATGGCTGGTCGGTTACCAAGTGGCTGGTTCAGACCTAATGATAGAAATGTGTGTTTCACTTTCTTCTGCGTTAGTTCTCTCTAATGTTTTCATGGTTTACAGTTTATACTGTTGCCAATGTATTCACTTTTTCATTTACCGTCTATTATTTTTCATGGCGGGCTATACTATGAAATATAACTATTATAATGCTGAGATGTTTGCAAAACTCCAGATCGCAGGTGTCTGCGATGGAGACCGAACACGTTTTTACCCTTTCCGGGGCTAACGTGTTCACTTCCACACCTTGCGGGTCCTTCCTTCGTTTCGCCTTTTCCTCACGGGTAATTGCTGATAGCACTGGTAGATAGGATACTAGCTGGGCGAAACGAAGAATCTGCAGGGTATGGTGGTGAACGTACTAACCCCGGAAAGAGTAATAATGCATTCTTTCCCTACCGCATACACCCGCGGTCCGAAGTTTTGCAAATATCTCAGCATTATTGTAACTGTTACCAATCTCAGTTTTATTTATGATAATCGTTTTCGTTCGTTTCTTGCCCAAGTTTAAAGATGTGTTACTAGGTATTCTTACATCAAATTTTTGGTCTTTCTTCTTGTTTCATTTCGGTGTACTGTAGGATAAATTGATCTCACAAATTCTATTCATCCATCAACCATTTGAGCTCGTTAAGTAACTTCTGTTTATTGCTCTTCTTTTTTTAAGTCTTGCATAATGTACCATTTTTCAGGGAAGACGGGTTGCCATAGACACTAAGAGGAATCTTCAAACGATTACTGGCGATGAGCTTATTTGGAATATGTTACATAGGTTGGTTTGTTTATCGAACGATTTTTTGCAGGTATCTTAATGTGAAAGTTCTTTTTTCATAACTGGGTTTTAGAAGTACTTTAGCTGTGATTATAATACAGTGGTTTTGGCATTGTACTTCGCAATCTTCACATTTAGATCCGAATATCAGCCCTTTAAGATTACATGGCTTAAGAAATGCATCTGATGTTAGTTTAAAGTTTTAAATGTCAAGAATTTAGGGCACTTGACAGTAAATGTTCTTCAAATTTCGTAAGCGTAGAAATTTTTACTTATAACGTACTAAGACAATTGTAGTAAATCGTTCGTTCCTCCCATCTGACCAACATACCGTCTTTTGTTAGGCTCGTGGCTGATTTTTATTGTGGTGTTCATTGAGGTGTATCTTCTGTTCTGAACTTTTCACTTACAATCGTAAAGCCATAGGAATTAGATCGTTTAGTCTTTTCGCTTCATCTTAGTAATACGGTAGTTGTTCAGTGTTACCTTCTCAGCTGACCAGTATTTGCAACAACTGGTTCCAGTTTTGCATTTTTGGGTATCAATCGAACAT
The DNA here is from genome assembly GCA_009735665.1 of Angiostrongylus cantonensis. Lineage (NCBI taxonomy): Eukaryota > Metazoa > Nematoda > Chromadorea > Rhabditida > Metastrongylidae > Angiostrongylus > Angiostrongylus cantonensis. The sequence continues at coordinate 442,476 of MQTX01000212.1, forward strand.
CGCAGCTTTCGCCGACGACGTTTATGTTGTACAGCGAAAACAAATGAGCCCATCATTCGCGTCTTCTTTATTACATATAGACTTGTTCTTATATCGGTGTTTTGTCTAACACATCGCCGAAGGACTGCGTAGGCAGCACGCGTTGATTTCAACGCAGTTTTTCCGGTTGTTTTATTTTGTCGCACGATGTTTTCTTTGCTATACTTTTTACATATAGTCTTAAGCTTTCTCAAAAATGGTCTTCTACCGTGAGTCGTTTCACAGAATTATACTGTGCCCTTAATAGTATAGAAAAACGTATTTTTCGAACGTGTTTTTTCATTATATAGAGACTTGATGGTGATGAGGGTGACAGAAGGCCTCATGTGGTCGAATTACCAAAGATGAGGATGTTGCTAAAATGTCCATGCCGCACAAGAAGCGCAGCGATTGTTTTTCTTTTGTACAGCATAATACAGGGACTGTTATGAAAATCCCAAGGCCGACTTTCTTTCAATCTCGGTATCGATTTGATGAGCAAACACGACGAGATTGTTATTATAGCATTTACTAATACAGGGTAACTGATGTTTCGGCTTTTTCTCTTTCTTGAGAGCCTGGAAGTTTCAAACTGGCACACAGTCTACTCGGGCAAACATTTTCGTAACCTCAGAAAACAAACCTCGATGAATTTTCATTTCCATATTAAACATCTTTTTTTAAACACTCATCGTTTTGTTATGCCTTCTAGTTATTTAGTTTTATCAAGGATGTAAACATAAAACTATTTTTTATTTAAGCTGTTGGATATTAAGCTTTGTTTGCTAAGGTTACGAAAGTGTTCGGCTGAGTAGGTTGCATGTCGATTTGACCTTTACAGGCTCTGAACAGGAAACGGCTGAGACGGTAGAAACGTCCGAAGTGCTAACTACTGTGTGTTAATGCTTGATACCTGAACCGCCTGTCCTCCTCACTAGTTGTGCTGGCCACAGCATAATCACCATTTTTCGGAGATTTGCTAGTTAAGCCATTGTGGTTCCCTGGAATCCCGATGACAGCCTGGCCAAAGTCTTCCCTAGGTCGTCACCACGACAGGGAGTCGCATCCCTTGTGGATCAGAGGAGATTTCTTGATGGAAACGCCGGACTCATTCTCAGCTTGGGAGACCCTGCCGTGGGGACGAATCCTCCGCCGAATCCCCCGCTGTACATCGCAGCCCTACATCCAGGAACATCTAGCTACGATGAGGCGGTAAACCGTTGGGAGGTGTGTATTAATAAATGGAGTGAAAACAAGATTATGTTTGCTTATCAGGAAAAACAGTGAATTGTTATAAAAATTTGTGGCCGACTACACTGTGCATTTTATGTATACACAGTATTGAGAGTTGCATGGTGGTCGGAGGTGCTCTGTAGTACACATGGAATTGATCCCCGCACCCAAGGCTATAACCAAGCCTTCCATCCTTGCGGGGTCAGCAAATTGGTACCAGACTTGTCTGGGAGGATAGCAGCATGAGCTGGATACATCGGTAGGTCACTATGAATCATTGTAAAGGTCAGATATGCATTTAGTCGCCTCCATTGATGCTTAGTGAAGACGAGTGCATGGCGTATCCCTCAAGGATTGGTCAACGAGAACTTTAACCTTTTACAATAGGTCGTATGCGTTGAGGTCATTACACACTGCACACGACGAAAGGTTTAACATAATCCTAAGCAGCCACGAAAAATAAAAGTATAACTTGATGTGGTAACATTTCGAGTCTCTCCCAACGGTTTATCGCTTCATCGTGGCTGGATGTTGAAGGGTGTCGGGCTGCGATGTGGGGGACTCATCCTCCAGCAGTATCTCCCAACCTGAGAAGGAGTCCAGCGCTTACATCAGGAAGCCCAGCTAAGAGTAGACGATAGCACGATCCATCACCGTCCTGATATAAAACTAGTCGCATGTTGGCAAATCTCCCTCTGATGCACAAGGGCGACGACTGCCTGTGGTGGTGGACGACCTGGGGCAGACGTTGACCAGGTTGACCTCGGGGCTCTCGTGAAACAATGACCAACAAAACTCAAAAAAAACGGCGAGTTTACAGGGTCCGCACAACACGTGAGGACAGGCCGTCCAAACATCCGGGTAAGTAACACTTCGAGTCGGGCTCCTAATTTTGCAGAGCTCCCGCATCTAATAAATGCCTAGTTTCTCGTTGCGCGCTATTCGAGTTGAAGCCAACTCATGGCAGGCGGTATGACTACCCCATCTGCTAGTCAAACATATCATTATCATCATCTTGATTCACAGATGTCGTTTTTGCCATCTATCGCCACAGGAAGAATGTGTAAAGGCAGCAGGGTGGCAACGAAATCGCAGAGGGAGGTTTTTTTCGCATAGAATTATCGTTGAAATGCTAAATGTGAAATGTTGGCAGTTTATTGTGATTCTTACTTTATAACTGCGTTGATGTGAGACACGACGCTAGGTGACTTCCTTAGAGAAGTGGATTCAGAGAACGAATTCGTTATCTATGATGCGCCAGTTTGACAAATTTCTTGCGTATACATTCAAACATGTTCACGGATGCGTACGCGGGTTCGTTTTTTGTGGACCCAGTCATGCATTTAAATTCGGCCAGAAGCCTATAAGCGAATGACTGAGAAGTTGCTCGGGGTCCATTCCTAAAACTTCACCAAGTATCGTAGAGCTGATTGAACTCATACCTGCAATTACTTGCAGTGGCCTATCGATGTATTGACTCAGTGTCTTAAGAACAGACTTTCATTAGAGCTAGTCAGGAATAGCCAATACGTTTCTAGATAATAGAGCTAACACGAGCTTGGTAAAATGTTGCTTTTTTTTTATTTGACAAACGTTTCCACTTCTTTGCCTTCTTCAGAGCCGGGTTGCTCCAAACCGATGCTCCACAACTGGTCACTGTTGTTATGTTGTTGTTCGTTGTCGCATCGAGTCGAATCCAGTGAAGTGGAGCACCACTGGAATGAAGAACTTCGATCAGCAGTGCCCTTTTATACAGGATGGATGTTGATCCAGTGCCGTCATTCAATATCAAATGCGTTTTCTCGTGACGATGCATCCATCGACTCCAATCAATACGCCTCTTAAGAAGATGAAGGCGTCTTAAAGTTAGCCTAATAAATCTTATTGTACCATCCTCATGTTGGCTCAGTAATCTAGAAACATATTGATTATTCTTATAGGGATTTAATGAAAACAGGTTTTTAAGACACTGGCTTGACGCATCCATTGGGATGATCACCACAAGTAATTACAGGTACGAATTCAATCATCTGTACGATACTCGGTAATGTGGAATCCATGGCGCATTCCTCATCAATGCCGAACGCTTTCTATCCTATTAAACTTAAGAGTTTGATGAGTATTGAAAGCTATACTTTCATCATTTTGAACAAGAGCGAATTTTTTGTCTGTACGTTGTATTGAAACTTCTACAAGCTTTCTCGTTAAGTCGAGTATGACTTGATTGTATTTGGACTCATTGCTTTAGTGTTCACCGAGGAATATACCATAAACATCCGGAAATCGCCGTGGTACCACCTTTTGGCTATACTGTCTCCGAACGGTTGTCCGGAATTGTTAATTACCTTCGTTATACAAACATTCCGATGCCATTGAATTCTTAGAAGTATGGAAAGCAAAAAAAAAAAACCTAAGAATACACTGAATAACGGCTGTTCATTTTGTTCCACAGAAGTTACAACGGATTACAGTAGGGCTTATGCAATATTTCAGAATTCAGACAATATGTACCATCTACCATTTAACTTATAGATGGAAAGGTCAGGCAACAAATTTGCTGGGAATAGTAGGTTCGCTGATTTAGCACACCACTATGCCACCTAATTGATGCTAGATCGAATTACCTAACCATTATTGTTGTTAGCAGGTTCTCCTTTTAGATGGATTTCTAGAATCTCGGCCCCAAAATTCACTTGTTCTTATGCAATATCACTTTGTAGGGTCCTCACTCCATGTCTAGCATTCGTGGAACCTCATAGAAGGTTGGTAGCTCGTATTATTTTATAGAGCTCTGAACCTGGGTGCGTTGTAAATTAAGCGGTTGCGCTTATTCATACATCAGTAGCAACAATTGTCTGTGCCACAAATTTCGTTACAACACTTTATTTTTCCTTCTTTTTAGTAATTTTCAGTCATGAGATGCTACATGATGTTATCATATGTCTATCCAATAAGAATACTTCTTCATCTGAAATGAAGTATGAAACGTTTCTTCAATCATTCGATGTTGGAGTACAGTGGTATTGAGAGTCAATTATTAGATTGTTCAGAAATAAATGAGCGTTTTTAGCTGTATTATTTAAAATCTCATAACTTGTTTCCAACAAAACAGCGGGATACAGGGAATATTTTTTAAATAAGGATTACATTTAAACAATAATTATTTTAAAACGCTCATTCACTTCTATACAACTTAATAGTTTCTGAGTTGCTTTTTTTTCCGATAATATTAAGATTTGTGTAGAAGTTGGTTGAGTTGTTTGTTGTAGATGTTCCACCAAGATACAAAGGTAGTTAAATGTCAGTTCACACAAGAAGCCGTTCCCGTTCTTTTTTTTTTTGGTGTTTGGAAAGTAGCAGTTCGCGGAGCGCTTTATAATCATAAGTCTCACACTTGTGGAACGCCCATTGACTTTTTCCCCTATCATGCTGAACCATCTTTGCGACATAGAAGTTTGGAAAGTGCACAAGCTGGCTGGCTGTCTTGTTTAATAAGTGCTGTCCACTGTGACGTCTTTATGAAATTCTTTTTAAATTTTATGTGATATTACGTCTTTTTACTTTATCCAAGCATATCCTAGTTAGTGGACATTGTTTGGAACCAAAATCGGTCGACTCTACAGTTTCTCATATCAGAACGATGAAATTCCAACCTGCTGAAGTGCGTTAGACGTGTTTTTCGATTTTTTTTCCCCGAAGCTCATTTTTCAACGCTAAAACAGTTGAACAAACGGAATTTTGTCCTGCAGGACAAAGTGTTTTCTTCGTGGTGCTTAAAATCTTGTTGATGTCTGCGGCTGTCATGCGTGCGATGGAAAATTTTAAAACGTCGAATCTCATTTTCAATATTCGGAGATCCTGATTCCCTAACAAAAACGAAAAGACTTTATGTAAAACCTACATATGTTATTAAAAAAAGAGAGAACAAGGTCTTTTCTACAATTCTATGATGAAGTTTTTAAGTGCTCCACTGCCCTTGTACCCTTGTAATCGAGTACAGCACGGGCGCGAATAGCGTTGTACTCGTATGCAGCGCACTGTTATGATTTTTGATGTTTTTTCCGCTTGTCAGAAGAGAGCGAAAATGAATGTGAGCCGTTTTGGAATAATTTTCTGTGTGCAACGATCCCGTTTGCCTAGTATTATTTTGTTCATTCTCATCATTTTTAAAGAAATTTTTTATTTGCTAATTCACGCATTAGGGGAGGATAACACAGTGGTATTGATGTCGGTCATTACGAGCATGGTGTTAGTTCGATTCCGTTTCGAGCCAACCAAGTCAGCCTATCATCCCTCCGGAATCGGGAAATAGGTACCGGTCATATATGGAAAAAAATCAGTCTCTGAAATCCAAATGGGACTCTCCAGCCCCGCTATCTCAGGACTCTAGGGAGAATTGCTCGACCAGCATTCTACAATATTCAAGATGAAATGAAAATCTTGAAGAAGTAGCCGAGGCCACACGTAAAAGTTGGAAGATCTTCGTGGATGTGAGGAAAAGAATCGAATGTAAGATTCTGGGAGCCGCACGGTATATGTGAAGGCGAGTCATATAAAATAAAATGGAAATAAAAACGATTACGCATTTGTTTCCATTCGTAAACATTCTCGAAATTCGTTTCCATATATGAATTTATGGATTTTGGAATGAAATCTGAGTACTGCCTTTACGACAGAAGTAAAATATCTTAATGTGCTCGAGTATTAGTTCTCGAGTTAGGCTTTTCAACAGTTTTCAACTGTTGCTAGTTATTTCCGGAGGTTTTATTTAAAATTCGAAAGTGCTCTAGAGTTGGACAAGTCTTTCCTTTGTCTTAACGACTGCGTATTGTTTGTTTATGGCAGTTTCTGTTCAGTTTCGTAAGTAACGTTTGTTTTGTTTTTTGTTTTGCTAGCGCATATTGTACACTTAGATATTTAAGTGCTCCGTCCTGACGTGGTGTTCGCGTTCTAGCGCTTCCTCATTCGTTTCGTTCTCTTCCAGCCGTCACACACACACAAACACACACACACATACATACATACACATACACACACACACACACACACACACACATACATACATACACATACACACACACACACACACACATACATACATACACATACACACACACACACACACACATACATACATACACATACACACACACACACACACACATACATACATACACATACACACACACACACACACACATACACACATACAGTTTCTAAGATTATTACGAACGGACTTGTCTTATCTGACAGTCTGACAATCAGAATCAGATTCACCAACGACCATTATCACACCTGTTCAGTGGAATCGAGGTCCGCATAAAGTCTCGTCTTCCAGTCCTATATGCTATAGAAGTATTGCGTACTCCAAAGACATAGAGATGGTGAATTCTTGAATTGTAGTGCTAACAAGTGTTTAGTATTGGAGGTGAGCGGCCGTGAATCAATAGGAAAATAGACAGGATGTCGTTTCTAATGCACACACTAGCTTAAATTTCTTTTAAAAAGTCAAGAGGATTTAAGTTTTATACATAATACTGATACAATTTTTAAGACAAATGTCTGGTTTTTGTATTTCTTATTTTGTGATTACTTTATTCTCCGTACTTTTTTGTTTACATGACCCGCTAAGACGTATTGTGCGGATCCCCTTGCACGTCTTTTATTCGATTCGCTTTCTCTCAGCCCTCAGCACAAACTTTTTTCGGGTTTTCGTGTGATTTAAGTTGTTGCTTGATAAATTGGTTTTCTTCATGAATGGCCTTGAACACTGCTCGAGTAGATTCTGTCTGGAATCCAGAGATAGTTGTACTAGAGCTTTTTAGGTCATCGCATAGGTGGCCAGCCTTCGTAGACACAGTTTTCCCAGACAAATCTGGTACGAATTCTCTGGCTTAAAGAAGGATTGGAGGTTTTGTTGCCCCGGGTCGAAGTTAAACCACTAACCGTGCACGTATTATTGGAGGTCACCTTTTTAACCACTGTTTCTGCCACCACCCCATTATTTACAGTATTAGAAATGCACTATTATTTTCAAGCACGACAATATTTTTTCGTAGTTATAGTAAATGGAATGGGGTAACTGAGCTTGACTAATTATGACTAGTTTGTTGATGAGATCTTGTCCATTTGAACTGAGTATGAAAAGATATTAAGTTATTTTTTCATGGATAGATGAGGATTGTATTGGATTATAAGGTTCAGGAATTTTCATGTGCTGCGTATGCTGTTCTTGGTACATACGTTTCGGATTAAACAACATTGTCGTTTCTTAGAGGTTAGTAGGCGTGTGTCTATGACCTTCAAAGATAAAGGATAATTCTCGGCGTTGATCAATCTCGAGGGATGAGCCACGCATTCGGCTTCATTAAGCATCGTTGCGGGTGATTGAATACATATCTGGCCTTTGCAATGACTCACGGTGGACTATCGATGGATCGAGTCAATGCTTTATTCTCATAGAGAAGAATTGTACCAATTTGTCGACTCCAGGGAAATGGAAGGCTTGGTGGGCCTAGGATGCTGAGGTCGACCCCATGTGTGTATTGCACGGCACCTCCGACTACTGCGCCACACGCGCCTAGGGGTTACCCTGTGATCAGTACGCATTAATCGTTGTCTCGATTTAGCAACACAAAAGTTTTTAGATTTTCAGTATCACTTGGTTTAATCCGACGTGACTTGGTATCTCAACAAGATGTTTTATTTTTATGGGAAGTTCAGATTCAACCACTGATAGCAATTGTTTGCTCGTTTTTCCTAGGTTCTGCTGAGATTTTGCCGTTTGAATTGCTAGGATACATTGTTTCGTTCGCACACGAATCAAGTATAATTACCTCTTCTGTCCTCCAAATAGAGGGTTACTGTGTGACAGGTTGCGCTGTTTACCTCACATCTGAGTATTGTTGTTCGTAAAATCATACGTTCCTGTTTCTAGGATTGGACCTGGCTATGTAGAAAGCTCATAACAGTTGGCTGTGTTTATGGAAAAGTAATTCATTTTCTTAAGTACATGACGATTTGACGGTGTACATAATACAAATGTGATTTTCTTTCTATATGAGGATTTTTTTAAGCTCTTTAATACGAGAGAAAAACGTTGGTCGGCTAATAGTTACATTTTAGACCCAAAGATTGACTAGTGTTTTGCATAATTTTTAGCTATCCTTTGTTGCTACCAATCGAAGGTGGTTTTTGCTGTGCAATGAGACTTGAAGCCAATGTAGATTGTAGAATTATTATTTACCTACTTAGTTAAGTATTTACTGGTCGAATCATAAATGAGTCATGTAGGCTTATGTCGACTCTGTTTTGCCTTCGTTATACATCTAGGTTTCTGTCAATATTACTGCTAGTGCTTAGCGAGTTCTCTAACACCAGAATGCGTTTCTTAATCAGTGCCGTCACAAATTGAAGGTTTAGGTATAGTGAGATTTGTTATTACTCCACCTATAAAATTAAGGATGGCTATTTTATATCTCTTTTCTATTAATGAGTGTTGAAAACGATTATGATAAACTGAGTATAGACAGATGTGTTTTGAACTGGTAAACGTTCGAAAATTTCACACCATATGGAACGGTTTTCGCTGTTGAATCTGAAACTGTATTTTGAAATTGATTGGTCCTTTTACAATATTACTATCGGTAGTCTAAGTCTTTGGAGACACAAGAGGTGTTTTTCAGATTTTAGAAATGTCGTTGTTATTTGCTGAGGTAATCTTTGACGTTAGCAGTCTCATTAGAGCGCATATTTCTTTTAACATTGTTTCGTTTGGGTATATTTTTTGGTTGTTTATTCGGTTGCTGATTGGCGAGCGAAGAGATTTTCATTACATTGTTCAGTCGGGCATTTTATCTTCTTTGTCTTTTCCGTCTCGATTGCGTGAATTGCTTCCAGATGGCGCGGCGCCTTTTGAAAGCGCGCTGCGACCATCGGAGCAACTTTGCCGTCACAATTAAACATATTTCTCAGGTTATTTAGGTAGAATTTGAAAGGGACGCAATTTAAATACATAAAACCATCAAATCTGACTAAAGAATGTGTGGAATTTCTGATTTGTAAAGGTTACTATTTATCAAGTCATTCACGACCTGAGTTTCAGTGTGAGTGTATTCATCGTCACTCTCGATTTTGAGCCAACATATGACAGCTTATGACGGATTTTATTAACTGACATGAAAACCAATAGAATTTGCAAGTTTACGCCAACTCGATAAAAGCTTTGCTAATTCACTATGGTGAAATTTTGATATTCAGGGAGTGACAAGACTTATTTCTTCGCTTTTCTTCGCTAAAAATGCATGTGCGTACTATTGGCGGTGAAAGAAAATCTCTACTATCAGTTTCTGAAATTCTAAATTTCTTAACTGTACTAATGACTGACAAGTTCTTATAAACCAGAACGGTTGCGGATAGGCTGAAAAAAATTGTAGAAATTGTGAAGACTCCACGGAAACTCTCATATTCAGGGAGTGACAAGACTTATTTCTTCGCTTTTCTTCGCTAAAAATGCATGTGCGTACTATTGGCGGTGAAAGAAAATCTCTACTATCAGTTTCTGAAATTCTAAATTTCTTAACTGTACTAATGACTGACAAGTTCTTATAAACCAGAACGGTTGCGGATAGGCTGAAAAAAATTGTAGATTCGTGGTTGATTTGAGAGTTGAACTTGTTGTTCATCTTAGCATTTTCGAGGATTTTCCAAGCAATTTTTACGTGCTTTGGAAGGGTCATGGACATTTTTTTTCGTGCTGCTTTATTTGGGCGATGGACGGGCACGTCACTGACTGAAATATGACCTCCGATGACCGGCTGCTGTCTTTAATTCCTCCAACACATCACTAGCGACGAATCATACACCCGAGATTGTTTACCGAATAAATTCCTTAGTTTCTTGTCTTTCTACTTTGCACAATTTTTTTTCTTAAATCAGAAGTTGTGAGCTGCTACTGAAAAGATCTCTATGAAAATCCTCAGAAACCGTTCAGAATTGATTGAATTTGAGAAAATTTTTTGTCGTTTTGCTTTCATGAGATATCCTACCACTGAACCTACTCTACCATAAGTGTGGGCTACTAGTGGTCCAACTTCATGTTATGGAGATTGCAGAAAATCAGCTTGAAATCTCACTTACAAATAATTTCGTTGCAGTTTTCAACGAATTTATGTGGCCCTCATAAATTTTGTCAATTTTATTTCCTAATTCTGTGGCGGTTTTAGTTCTTATTGCGAAGTATGTCTAGCACGGAGAGCAGGTGTGCAGTGGAAGGACGACGACCTGTTAAGTGAGGCTCGGGTCTGCCGACCATTGTGTGTAGTAGCATCGTATTGCCTGCGAAAAGCGTTTGCCAAGAGCGGAGGTGCTCGGAAGCATAGATCACGGCATCGGCGCTTTAGTGAAAATCGATAAGTTCCACCTGCAATTGTAACAGTTTAGTATTAAAAAAGAGAAAGGCAGTTTAGTGTGTTATGAGCTTAGTGAGATAAGAAATATACGGTTAACTTAAAGAATTCCACAGTTGTAGAATTCAATACAAAATTCAGAACGAAACTGATTCTGACATCATTCCTGTGGCTCTGTACCGGAGTGTTTTTAATATAAAAGTTTCATTGTAGATCATAGTTTATTTGATCTTACCTTACATTCAGTGTATGGAGTTAGTTTACGAAATTATTGATCCATATGAAATAGATTCTTCTCGTCACCTAAAACACTGCCCTTAATTCACAGCACGATTCATGAATACAATTGGATTAGATTTGAGAGGTTCAACCCTTAATGATGAAGGGCTTCTGAATAAGCGAGCAATTTGAAGAGCTGCTCTGAGATACAAGTCGTTAGCTCATTTACAGTTGGTCGCTACGACTACGTTCATGCACTATATTGCATCCTACCAGTGGTTCAAATATCTTTTCGTTACTACTTACACATTCTGTCCGTGATTCTTCAATGTAGCTTTGTATGTTTATATTATACAGTTTTGCCAATTGTGGCTACCGTAGACTACGTCACCTCGTATAGTCTTGTGTAGTGCTTTGCTTTGAAGGCTGGTATAATTGTTAGTGATGAAGTCCATCAGTAAGCAAGATGCTGGTTCGACCTACTTTCTAACACTCATCTAATCCACCTGGGAACGACTTAGCTGGGCTGTCTTGAAGATTTTACGGAGTTTCGACTCTACCGGCACTATACGGCACTCGTAAAGAAGCCGAAATCCTCTAGCAGCAGCCAAAACAAAGCGCTAAACGTTCGAAGACCTTTGTGGACGATTACTGCGAGGAACACGAATCGAATTCAAGAAGTGCTGAGATCCGTACAGTAAATGCGACGAAGGGTAACATGATACTAATAATAATAATAATAATAATAATAATCGTGATGACAATAATGGTAATATTAATAGAATTAATAATATAATAATAATAATAATAATATGATGCACGCAGTTCTGTCGGAATAGAATTGGAATTGAAGCAGTGCAGATAACGTAGACAGGACAGTTTTCTCCTCATTGAATTATAAAGTGCAAAAAAAGAATTACCACGAATAGATCTCGCATGACTTGAGCGAGAGCAGAAAATCGTCATTATAAGTTATTTCTGCGTTTTCTCTTGAACCACAGAAAACTAAGAATGGATACAGAATAATAATAAAACAATGTCGTTTTACGTATAGTTGATCAAAGATCGAACACCATGGCACTATCTGAAGAAAAATTTTTGTCGGAGTTTTTTGATGAGCTTTTCGTGCTGTACCGATGAAGTGTTCCGTTGTAACCTCTTTGTTTGTGGACAAACTATTAGAGGAAATTGGTAAAATCAGCCAGCAACTCCAAAGTCTGGACACCGTAGAATGTCCAAGCTTCTAATAGGTTGATTAAACTGAACCATGTTATGATTGAAGAATGGTAATAAATCCGCTCATCACTTTTCAAATTATATGACCAATAGGGCGTAGCGCCACTGCAGTGCACTACGATACACGTAACAACTAAGCTCTTCGTGTCATCCAGTTTATCACACTGACTTCGTCGCGTTCTTATTTCATGGACAAACACTCTTCCTAATTCATTCAACATCATCGTTGCGATCACCAACAGACGTATGATGGTCGAATTTTCTACGATACGTTAGTGCGCGGTTACCAGAATTGTTATGAATGAGTGCTAAAGACAGTCGTAAATATTTAGGTGCGTGGGTCGTAAATATTTAGGTGCGTGGACAAGCTACTTCAGTTCGCAGTTTTGCTCACTTATGTGCTCAGCGACGGCGATTTCCTACGCTCGCTCTCTGGTCCGCTGTTGCTGGGCGGAGCGCCTCCCACTGACGAGCTCTGGTCGGTCTGTATCCCCCACTTGCCTGCCTCCTCGTTAGTTATGTGTGCTGCATCTCCTCGTCTTTCGCTTGCTTCTGAAAGGTTCTCACAAATTCGGAATCCTAATCGCCACTGCTTCTCCATTATCCATTTACGGATAGGTCGTTCAAGCTATTCGGATAGATTTCGTGTTTACCGTTTATTGGGCGTCGGTCAAAAATTAGATCTAACTTTGATGTGAACATTTTCTTTTTTCTTCCGCTGACTTTGAATGGATTGTCGAAGAATTAGTTTGCAATCTTCATTGAGCAGTGTTCGATTGGCCTATTTTATCTTTGTGTTTAGTTAGCATATTCTTATGATGTCTGAGATTGTGACTAGTATTCTTTAACTATGATTCTTAAAACGAGAACACTTTGAATATTCATTCATAATGGAGCAAATCCTTATCAAGCAATTGTTTTTGTTTGTAATTTGACGAAAAGGCGAGTTTATTCGTGGATATCTGTTGCATAACTGTATCTGTATCCAACATTAATGTCCGGCGCATTCAGGGCAGGGGGCGGCATGCTTTATGTCAATCGTAGGCCTTGTTACATCATCAAGGCCATTTGTGGTCATTTCTTTTCTCTAGCTTTTCTGTAAGGTTTAGATCGTTTTCAGATAAATTATATCTGTAACATGTTTCAGACAGATGATGTGGACCCTGCGCACTGAGATTCTCCGGTATTGTGACCAAGTATTGGAAGGCGTACCGACGCAGGACATGCTGGTTTGTGTTTTATTCTATTTTCTGTTTTTTTTTAAAAATCCTTCAGTTTATTCATGTCATAAGCGGTTATTTTAGTGATATTCATTGTATTTATTTTATTCTGCAACTCATATTGAAAAGTACTGGTGAGCTGGTGTCTCCCGGAATTTCTGTTTTTTTTTTCCTCTGCATGCAAACAACATCGACGCGAGAAGGCCTTAGCTTATTGCCGTTTTAATAAACTTATTGCTTCGTATCTTGCTGATTTCCAGTTTTGTTCCCAAGTGTTTGCTTACTTCATAACAGGACAATGGTGGTCATCGGAATAGGCTGGAAATGAGCGTGACCGTGTGTTTGGGTCTTTATTTGCATGCTGCTTATGGGACTCGCAGCCAGCCTCCTTCGTTATCCAATATAATCCACTCAGAGATCTTTCGCGGATGACAATACGTGATATTATGTACGCAGTATTTCACCCATATCGGTTTGTTAAGACAACGTTCCCTGACTAATCTTTGTATTGTCACTCGTTTATGAAATAACGTTATTCTCACATTAATCAGTAGAATTAGAGTGTTTCCATGTGAATTTGACGTTCTTGTAAACTACATTAGACATTCTTACGATTTGCCCTTGTTGAGCTGAAGCAAGGTCGGTATCAGTTGTTGTTGTTGTTGTTGTTGTTGTTGTGGAAGGCTGATGTTTTGGCGACTTCTTCAGAACCTGGACGTTTTTATGTAACGCTATCCATATGAGACATTACATCAGACATTTGTGACTTTAAATCAGCGTCTTCTTCAAGCTTCAAGAATCTAGAGGCTGAAGAAGGCAGCACTGTACTTTCTTTACTTTCAATCTGATGCAGCCATATAGCACTAAACGTATGCTATGCGCTATTTCTGCGTCGCTAAGATTTCACATTCGGATTATTAGATGCGGTTAAACAGTTGTTCAGCAAATGTTCATTTGCATAAATGTGGTTGAACGCATACCATTTTCCTACCTTTCCTTCAAAATCCTGACAAGAGTTTGAGCTTTTAAACAATGTCTTTCTAATCATTAGGGAAAAATTTGGAGCAGGTTTTAACTAACGGTACTAAGGATTTAACCGATTATATCTTTTATGTACGTTGTAGTGAACGTTTGGTAAAACGTAAGCACAGATTTTGAATGTTTACGAAAATGAAGCTTTTCTTTTTTGCAACAATGACCAAAACTATGGGTACTATTTGTAGAGTGCTGTTAGCAGAAAACATAAGTTTGAACGAAGGCGTTTATATCTACTTTATTTCTTGAAAGTAAATATTTCCAGCGAATCACCAAAGAGAGGCAGAATGCCATTCATATGTGAGCCCTCTTTCCTATTTGAAACGCCACTCATTTTTAGGTGATGATGGAGATGGAGCCGGCTGATATAATGGAATTGGATCTAGCACATCCAAATCAGCACGAGGTTTGTGAATTGTTTTCTAAAATATTTCGAACGGTTTGGGTAGTTACCTAATTTGAAGGGTTATCTTTCTCGTTTCTTCCGGATTATTTTTGCTCATTTTTTAGCATAGTGTTATCATTAATCCATTGCTATAGGTGACGTTACAACAGTTGGCAAATTTGAAGCTGGCTGCTAAGATGTTGCACGATGGAAACGAAGCGGATCTCGACTTGGTGATTAAACAAGTCATTACCGGTGGTCAGGTGAATTTCAAGCTTTCTTAGTTTAAATAAAAAAGCCAATAAAGTTGTGCATTACTGAAATGACAAAAGGCTAATGTTCCATTCGCTTTTGATGCTACGACAAAATTGAACGCAATAATGAAAATTAATTTAGAAGGAGCGGTAACAGCACTGTACAAAAATTGGTCTATTACAAGATCGTAATAAATACAGTATCAGGTCGCTAATTTGCACTATGGTTAGTAGCGTCGTCAAGTAAGAGACTTCATGCAATCTCTTTTTTGATTCAGTTGTTTTTAATGTGGAAATATGATGACTGTGTATCCTTCATTCGCATTTCACTATAATCTTGTTGCGAATCGGATGCTCTGCTTTCACGCTCACTCGAAGTAAAGAGGCAGGGATCGAGAAGCTTTCAAATTGAAATGTATGCTGTCAAATGTTTTGACTGGAGCACGATTGACATCTGCTGTATTAGTTGTTGTGCTGGTCGGTTGTCGTACGCACTAAGTGGTCTTGAGCCGAAAGTTACGGTATGGTCGGGGTCGTCGCTGATCGGCGATCTGACACGGTGATTGTCGTGAGATAGGTGTCAATTAGTGACATATCTGCTTATTCAAGCATACAGTAAAGCCAAATGACTACTAAACTAATTTTTTCTTTGTTCAATTATTAACGGTGAAGAAAAAAAAAACGAGCTATAATTCGTACGTCGGAGTGAAAAGTGCGGCGGGCATTTGCTTACTTTTTATTTATTTCATTTCATGTCATCGTCCTTGGCGGCGTATGGCAGCCATTTTATGAAATATGATCGTACGTGAATTGTAACAGCCTAAAAAATCAAAGCATTGTTGAAAAATTCGAACTATCGATGTCCATGGTGTCCATGCATTATCGCGCTAAAATTGGTCATCTGAAAATAAATCATAGATGGTGTGACATTCAAATGTTTTCATGCCTAGGTATGTTATATCATCTTAGTCTCATCCTCATTCCGTCCTATGTATAACCAGTTGTGCTTGGACGTAAATTGCCTTTGTGTTCTACAAAACAAGCAACCGTATTTACCTATCCTTCCATCATTTGACAACGAGGTCGATGGTCCGGGGCGAATACGGTAGCGCTATTTCTATTGAGGTCTAGAGCAGGTTCTTAATGCAGCGATGTTTCACCATCGCCGATAATCAATTATCAATGAGAATAGGCTTACTACGGTAACTGATACGTTATTTTGTTAGCCTTTGTTGTGCATTCAGTAGGAGTGCTTAGAAGACGAATATGTGTTGCTGGAGCTAAGCACACAACTTATATCGATTTGGAGTAATTTTACACGCGCGTAAATACGTGCGTACATGTGCTCTACAATTGTTAAAGCGCATATGATTGTAAGAATTGTTAGTTGCAGCTGTTAACATACGTATCTTCGGAAGAACTTGTAGTGTTGACAAATGGGTTGGTTATCCCACAACCATTTGCTCATGTTGTGTTTGGCCTAATTTGCCACTCATTTTATAACAATAACATGTCACTCCGAGCCTGTAGTGATTCAAATATGAATAGAATTACAGAATAGCACGTAACTGCATATAGACTTAGATTGTGAAATTGTTGAGTTGTTGAACCTCAATGGCTTCGCTAGGATCTCCGCTGATGTATGCTACAGCAGCCAACAGAAGTGAGTATGAATGAAGCGAGTTCGTTTACCTGAAATGAACGTTGTAGCGTTAAAGTTGTGGACGATAGCTAAGTGGTTAAAACAGTTTTCGTTGTGGTCCCTGCATTAATTTTTTTGAAAATTCGAATTCGCGGGTAGGGCTGAACATTCGGTTCTTCTACCAAATTTATTCTACTCAGTGAAAATCTGTAGACGTTCTAATATCAAAATCAAAAAAAAATATAAAATTATAAAAATATAAAGTTATAAATCAAAGCTGTGTGTTTATCTTAGAAAACATTCTGCAGTTATAGGACCAGATAAATGATCGTGTAGATGATGTCAAAGTAAATTTATCGTCGCGGAAAAATGGTTTAAACTGCTAGGAAAGCTTTGGCTCGATTGGGAATCGTAGTTCATTTACGTTGATATTCTATTTTTTTCCCCCGGATTTCGCCATTTTTAGCCCAGTATTACGGTCTATTTATTCAAAACCACTAGTACTATTCGGACATGTAATTACTATGTCCTTTACCTATATTGCTGTTTTACGAGCAAATATCTAGTTCAAGCTTAATAGTTATGTAGAAGTTCGGATGTATGATATATTATGTTAATAGGATCAATCGTGAAAATATTAAATGTTATTGCTAAAGTGTTTTACTTCTATGTTCAAGTATTCATTGTTATCATTTCGTAGGCTCCGATAATATTACTGATCAGATTATAAATAGTAATTAAAAAGCTAATAAGTCTGAATATTGGTGGCTGCTCATAAATTCTACGTTATGACTTTTTGGTGTCTCAGCGTCAATTGAAAATTGCTGTTGGTTCAGCAATCGTTTTCAAAGTTTAGTTTCCGTAGTTAGAATAAGTGTTTTGTTGAAATTTTCGCCAAACTTCCCGTTTTGTTGGTAACTTTGCATGCCGAGCAGCAGTTTCGACACAATGTTAAAGGAACCTCTCTAGTCAGGACAGCCATCTGTTAGGAATGTAGGCGAAGTCGATAGAGCCGTGGTGCTTACTTTGATGACGGCTCTGATCCCCAAGCCGTCCACTCCACCCGTTTGTCGCTATGGTTGCACTCACCGCCGAACGGTAATTGCCTTCTTGTGTTTCTTCTTCGTATTCATCGATCACTGGGGCGCAAGAAATGCGTCTTAGTCTGGGTGCTTTTCGCTACTGAAGGACCAACGCGACTCTAGTTCTCAATGGAACGAAACTGTCTATTTTAAATAACAACGACTTCACGCGTAACGGGTATGTATGGCGATATACAGATTCTGTTAACAAGAGTGGTGCCTTGCTTGTTGATATTGCAGGTATTGATGTGGACGGCTTTGAGGAAATATTTGCTGCAAGACATTGTTAGACAGATGTGCTTAAATTTATTCATAGAAGGACTACTGTCCGTTCGAAACGTTGTACTATCTTGTTGAGGCGTGCTGCATCCATTTACTAATTTTTTTGTAGATCCGAAAAATTTCTGAAGAAGGATTGTCGAGAAAACAAGAGAATCGGGTAGTTTATTCTTTACAGCTATATTCAGACGGGACACATAGCTGGTGTTCATACCAGTCGTGATTCCATGAAATTGAATGAGTGCCTCATTTCGTTGCCTATGCTGTAGGTTTTCACTCTTTTTCATTAGGGATATTCCTAATGTTTACTCCCTGTTTTCGCTATTTCTCATCGGCCTCGGACAAAATGGTGCGCTTAGAGTCAGCTCTAGTCTATTAGACAACTTCTGCGAAATTAATTCTTCTGTGCTTAGAAATTCCTTCAAATATACCGGCGAGAATTCATGACGACGATGGAAGGTGCGTGTTTTCGCTGTTTTGGAAGTTCTGTAGTTTACTGGTTTCGGTAAAGATTTTTGTGAAAATCTCTTGGTTTTTCTCGCTTTTCTCGATTCTCGATTTAGTCAAACAATCAGTTTGCTCAGTGGTAGGGTGACTTTTGGCTTCGAAATTGATTGATGCTGGGTAAAACTTGAATCATTAGTTGGAAATGATCATTCTGGTTGAAAATGTTATGTGATGGTATAGAATTTACGCATTGGTGACTGAATCGGCAAACCTGAAAAAAAGGGATACTTGAATACATATCGAACCAGCGCAAAGTGCTTGATTGCTTAGTGGGTGTCTGCGCCGAAGAATGGCACAGAGCACAAATCAGCCGAGCGAAAAGCTCCCTCGTGTGTCGTCATCCTTATAAACTTCAAGCGCTGTTTGATCGCCTGTCATAGACGACATCATTGCACAAGTAATAGGGACAATCACTATCGTCCGACTGCGTCCATTTGTTAGTGTTCACTCAATAACGCGTTTAGTTATTCAAACTAGTTATTCAGCATGGAAATAATTGATGCTGGAATTGCGACAAATTCACCATAACTCTGAGGCATTTACAGGTAAAAGTAATATATTTTTTGCAGGTTCTTGTAAAATTGATTGCGTTTTCACAGACAGTATTCTTCGGGAATAACGTGATGGTTGTCTTATTTTGGCTATTTTTCGTTTTCTAAGAATTCGTGCCGCTATTAGCGGGTTAGTCACGAACATGTTTTCATACGTAAATTATATATATATATA
>MQTX01000212.1:461752-473993 GCA_009735665.1 Angiostrongylus cantonensis
TTTGTATAACCAATGTTTTCATGCTTATGGATGGAATTAATTTTGGCTACACACCACATAATGCTGATGTTGAGGTAAAATCTTCGGTCGAGCAACTTATCCTCGTATGCAAAGCATTTTCTACCCAGTATTCTCTAAAGATGAAGAGGCTTACCAAAATTTGTCACCAAGAAGGATGCATGAGTTTAAAGCTAATAAGATTATGTTGGACCTATTTGGACTTGGATACTTGGACAGCCCGTCCTCAGTGGTTGTGCGTGTTCCAGCATACTCTCCAGTTTCCGGAGTAGTTTATGGTTCCTTGGAGTCCCGAGGTTAGCCTGGCCAAAGTCTGCCCCAGGTCCACCCCACCACAGGCAATCGTCGCTCTTGCGGATCAAAGGGAAATTTGCTTCGATACAACTGGTTTGATATCAGTACTGTGGTGGATCCTGGTATTAGTTTACTCTTAGCTGTGTTTCCTGATGGAAACGCCAGACTCCTTACCCTGAGGCCTTGCCGGGGTTATGAATCCGCCCATTGTACATCGCAGTCCAGTACCCAGGAACACGTCTCAGCCTTGATTAGCGGTAAGTCGTTGAGAGGTACACATATGAAAGCTTAAGAAATTCCCAACATACTTAGTTCTAGGCTATCGACGCATATCTTCATCATGAATTGCACTACTTTGTCAAGTCAATCATGCGGCTAACTACAATTACTACACATTTAGTTTCATGCTTTTTAATGCTTCTATCAAAGTATTCTGATAAACTGGTTTTTTCTTTTAATCGGTTTTTGGGTAGGAACGTGACAAATTGTTGCCTATGCTGTAATTTTATGTTCGCGAAGATTTTTGAAAAGGGTTTTTCTAAATATGTTGTAGAGACGCATATTCTCAACGCAATTACCCGTATTTTGGATAAGTTCACAAGGTGAAGGAATCATACACAGTTTACTTGTTTACATCACATCTTCAGAATAATACTTTTTTCTTAGCTGTTTTAAACTTAGTATACTTCACATTTCTAGGTCGTCGTCGAGAGTCCTGATCGAGTACTAGCAAAGCATCTTATTCTGGCGCTTTCAATTACTTTTTTCATAGCTGTTTTAAACTTAGTATGCTTCACATTTCTAGGTCGTCGTCGAGAGTCCTGATCGAGTACTAGCAAAGCATCTTATTCTGGCGCTTTCAAATCTTCTACCGATTGGCTGTTTGACGGTGTTGATTTACAGCGAAACTTACGAGTCCAAGTGAGGTTTCTTCATTTTTTAAAAATCCTTTGGGTTTTCCTTATCAAAGGATTAAAAACCCATCCATTTTTTTCTTCTTGATTATTTACTAGTTCGTTGGCGTATTCATAAATTTATGGTGATAGCCCCGAGAAACGGTAAAAGCGGGTTCGAATCTGACTACCGGCCTGGATTTTGCAAATATCTCAGCGTCATTGTGGTTTTATTTAGCATAATACCCCATGAAGAATTAGCAGGTAATAATTACAAGCTGAGCGCAGTGGTCTGAGCCGCCCTGCAAAATACATGGGGTAGACTCCCACACGCCTGGCACATCGATCCTTCCATCCTTCCGGAGTCTGCAAATTGGTACCAGATTAATCTGGGAGGATAGCAGCACTGACTCGATACATCGGCGGTTTACCGCTAGTCATTGTAATGAATAGATATCCATTCAGTCGCCCCCAACGGTGCTTAACGAAGTCTAATGTGTGGCGCATCCCTCAAGGGTTGATAAACGCCGAGAGCTTTATCCTTTTTATCTTTGATATTAACACAATTTATAATAACAATCTTAACCGTTTTTGTTTACTGCCTACTCTTTTTGATGGCAGGGTATATTGCGAGATGCAACTTTAATGAAGCTGAGATATTTGCAAAACTCTGGACTGCAGGTGTCTATGGTGGGGAACGAACGCGCTGTTGTCCTTTCCGGGGAGTAACGCGTTCACCGCCGCACCATGTGGGTCCTTCGTTTTGCGTGTCTCTCACTTAGTTCTATCGATCCATGCCATCAGCAATCACCCGTCAGCGGGATTGATCTGGGGAGCCCACATCGGCATTGAACCCAGTTAAACTGAGGCTGTAGTTATAATCACAATTTTAACTTATTATTTACCACCTATCCTTTTTTAATGGCAAGGTATATTGCGGAATATAACTTCAATCTCAATATTCTCAGCATCACTGAAGCAATAAGCTAAGTTTGTTTCACAGCTACCACATATTTTAGAATTGTTTACTAATCTTCCACTGACACGTTCGCCACAATGTGTGGTAGGAAACTTAACAGCAGAAAACTAGAACACAGTATATTTTCACTCGTTATGTATTACTATGATGTGAATTTCTAATTTTACCACATAGTATTCTTGGCGAAAAATGTGCTCACTTTTTTGTTGGGTGGTTGTCGTAACTTTTTAATCACTCTTATGAACTTCGTTGTGAACATAAGTGCCTACCGATAGTCATGCGTTTGTTTGCTCAGGTGTCCTATAATAAGATTGGTTCTGTCGGCAGTTATCGAAGCGGGATGCTGTAGAGCAATTAACTGGCAATTAATCAACAATTGTCTTTTCTCAGCAGAAATAGCAGTGCCATATTATACGATATATCACTCAAAGATTCTTTTAAGAGCAAAATTTGATGCAAGAAGTTTTCAGAGTGACACCCATTTTTTTTCTGGTGTAGTATTCTGACGCTTTTAAGTAGCAAATTGCTAACTTCCTATTCGAACCCTTTTTTTATTAGATTCCGTAGTGTTCTGCTTCTATGTCCACATAGCACATAGAAACCGCTCAAATCACTAACCACAATAAATTTCAGCGTGAGTTCAGGTCTTCAAAGCGCAGTTTTTCAAAATGTATTGGGGTGCATCCAAAGTCTTTATCCAATATTCGCCAATATTTAGTGAAATTTCCGGGAACTGCTATTCTTCACAGTTACAGGTACAATTTCCTCGGCGGTCCGGTCGATATGGATATACCACTCGACACGAACGTGCTGGTACTCCGCATCGAAGCCATCGATACCAATTATTTGACAAGCGGGTCCATAGATTCGTGTCGTATACATGTGCAACGACGTCCTCCACCCACCGATCAGAATCCTCGGTTGCTAAAACGCTACCGGCAGCTTCTACTCGGTGAGCTGGATTCAGTGGCGTACTTGAACTGGAGTAAAAGTCCGTGGATGTATGTATGTATGTATTTATGTATGCATGTATGTATGTGTGTGTGTGTGTGTGTGTGTGTGTGTGTGAGCACGTGTACGTGTACGTCTATGTGTATACGTATGTATATGTGTATGTGTACGTGTATTTGTCCGTGTATGTGTATGCGTGTGGCGCAGTGGTTGGAGGCGGGATTGCCCCACCAAGCCTTCCATCCCTCCGGGATCGGCAAATTGGTACCAGACTTGTCTGGGAGGATAGCAGCACTGGCTCGATACATCAGCAGGCCACCGCGAGTCATTGTAAAGGCCAGATATGCATTTAATCACCTCCAACGATACTTAATGAAATCGAATGCATAGCGCATCCCTCAGGGATTGATCAACGCCGAGAGCTTTATCCTTTATCCTCTGTACACAATGACATTGTTATTGGATTATTATTGCTAAGTAAGGAAGGAATCACTGAAGTTGAGCATCTGGTGGCATGATAATGGTAATTATCCTTTATGTGTATGCTATTTCACGTTTTCCTCTTCACTGTTTAGTGCAGTAGTACTACGAGGCCATTTCAACCGTTTTCAGACAACGAAGTGCACAGCACTGTTCTAGACGCCACAATCCGTTCAACACGTGAACACTGGGTTTCGAAAGCAAAGCTGGTTTATCAAATGTCTTGTCAGAAAGAGATCACTCCATCTGTGAACATCAGCAACGTGTTCAACGTCATCCGTGGTTGTTCCGAACAGGTATCCTTTTCTGTTATATTTGTTTCTTTTTACAACTTGAAAGTTCTCCACTTTTTTGTTGTCAAGACCGTTTTTGTCATTTATAAGTATCAGATGCGGGATTTGAAAGTTTTGATCGGTTAACAGACACTTGTCACTTTTATTACACTTGTTTGGAAAGCGGACGGAGCAAGCCTTTCTCTTTATAGCACACGTCTTGATGGTTGGACTGGCTCGCTTTTCCAGTAAAGTCGTGGACAACTCGTTTTTGCATATTGTAGAAAGATGTTGGGTTGTAGTATAAAATAAACGTGTAAAACTTCATGAATGTATTTATGTTTCAGGATCGTGATGTGCTAATGTTTTGGCAAGAGGGTTTGTCGAAAGTCTATAAGGAGTCTGTGATTGCAACAATTAATCAACACCCACAGTAAATAGTTAAAATTACCGCAGTAAATCCACCGTCATACGTAAACCAATATAGCATAGTCGGGTAAGACATTGGCCAAGTATGATCTCGCTATGTGAATTCTGTTCATTCTTTCTCCATAAGGATATCTGTCATCTATTCAGAGCTTTTTCTTTTACTATTTGAGCTGTATTTTTCGACGTGATCACTTTTTATTGTAAATTTAATTTATTTCCGCCTGTAGTAATTCATCGTTTATCAATTCCCTGTTTCTAGTCCTCCACCTAACAAGTGAAAACTCTGGCTTCAGCAGGAAGCTGTTTGAGTTCATATGCGACATAGATGATTATCATGCTTGTCTCCCCTGTCATGCTTATTTTACACCATATGTTGCATGCTTAAAAGGGAACGCATTGCTTATTAAAATGTGAAGAATGGTGGTAAAACTGTATATCGTCTTGTGGAACTGTATCTCGCCATCAATGGGAATGAGGAATCTTTGTATTGTAGCAATTCAGCCATTGTGTTTTTCATGTTCTTGCTGCTTGTCACATGATATGGTACTGTGAATGTCATGTAAATTTGAAATATATATGTCGGTCTGCATCTTGTAGTTTGGCGCTACGTCCCGCTACCAGTATAAAAGTTTAAGTGAACACGTAGTGGTATTAGAACATAATCTACTTAATCGTTCGAATCTTATTTAAACGTAGATCTCGTGATGCTTTGGAGGTTCTTCGTGCAAACGGACAGTGTGCATGTGCGAGCGCGATTACTGCAGAAGACTTGTCGAGTCACGTTAAATTTGATTTAAAAAATGTGAGTACTTGTTTCCTATAATGTAATGCTTTACGAATAAGGAACAAAAATTGGCAGAGAGTTTAGTGGCAGCATATGGAAATGTAGGTTTAAAACTTTGTCGCAGGAGTACCTTTGCTACAGCTTTTGTAATCATTAATTTGGAACTCCCATTTAGTGATAGATGTAAGAAAACTCCACCCCTTCTTCGCACTACTAGCCACCACATATTGAACGGGTCCGAACTCTTATGTTTGACTCGTTTTCCAGTATCTACCATCCACGAAGATTTCCAAGTTTTGATGGTGGGTTCAGCAGCTCCTCGAGGATCTTTAGTTCTCCGGATGCAGTTATTGCAGTTCGAGTCTATTTCTAGCATCTTGTGATGGCTGTGCAAGGGCTTTCCCAAATCTTCATCCCAGATCTTCTGGACGAGTTGATCCCAGATAAACTTAATAACAATTTCCCTATCTTGGAGAAATGAGGACTAGACAAACAAGCAATAAACCAATAAGGAATCAGCGTCATACTGGCCATCAAACTAGTACAAGTTAGCGGGCTCAAATAGTTCGACCAGCAATCTCTGTGGTGTATGCTTTGTCGTTCCCCAATCTGTCACCTTTCATGTCGTCCCATACGAGATCTTATCACCTCGTCCGACTATTCTTCTACTGTACTGACCCAGCGGTAAAAACTACAAATTACTGGAATCATTCCACTATCAGTTTAAGGAATTCGCAACGATATGTTGTTTAAATTCGTCTCGTTGATAACTTTTTTCGTTGATAACTTCTAAACCAGATTAGGAATGGTTAGCGAAGAGGAATACAAGATTGGAAAGATTGTAATAGGAGATAAAAATGAAAGTGGAAACCGTCTTGCTGGACTCCTTCTGGGAATGTCTCTTTCATCAGATTTCGCTTTTGGGAAAAGAGGAAATCGCTGCTGGACATAATCGTCTCCTACTGCCATTACTAATAAGGACATCGATCACATTCACACAAAGAAAATAGTGTCAATAAGAAGAGAAGTCATACATAACTAGAGTGTTCTCAATGATACCTTCTCCTTACATGACAAGCAGGTCCAGAAAGGCCTCACCGAATACTTGAAGCTGTACATCGTAAGAGTTGTGATGAACTCGCCTTACTTGCCCAAATGAGAAATTCAGACCACTTCTCCGTCTTCACTAAGGAATTCACTGCTCAAAAGTAAAAGGATAAAAGCTCTCGGCGTTGATCAATCCCTGAGGGATGCGCTATGCATTCGACTTAATTTTTTATTTTACATGACCGATCACATCTACTGTGCGGATCCAAGCACTTCTTGCAATCCATTCGTTTTCTCCGTTCTCATCGTTCACAAAGATCTTCGAACATATCGCGTGTTTTTTCTGATCTGTGCTTCAGGATTTCGCCTCCTTTATGAGGGTAGTAGAATGCTCGAGTTGATTCTCGTCAGTATTGGAGACAGCCGAGGAAAGCAGTTCCTCCATGGATTGGAGGATAGCGTTGGGGAGGAGGACGAACCAGCACGTTGGTGGGTGGGTGAATCTGCGCTTAATCCTGCTGCAACACACATCGTCGCACGGCTGATTATTAATGCCAGCTGAATACATTAATAATGGCAGAAAAACTATGGGAGCAGCTCAAAAATAAACCAATCTGAAGGGCTGCTGTCCAGATCTGTGTGACTACATGGCAGAAAAACTATGGGAGCAGCTCAAAAATAAACCAATCTGAAGGGCTGCTGTCCAGATCTGTGTGACTACAATCTTCCTTTATAGCGTCAAGAGAACGAAGATGAGAGCACCACAACACCTATCAATAACATGAGGTTAGCAGCGGAAAAGTTCTGTACCAGTTTCTGTACTTGTCTTTTTCGTCTCACAATCACAGTTTCCGTCTACGAAATTCGCGATAAGAATAACTGCTCGGTGTTGCTACAGTAGACTTCCTCCTACCTGTAAGCCAAAAACTACATTTGCGCCTTCCTCTCAACCCATGTGACGTCTTGCTTTCATAAGGAAAAATTCCGGACAAGTGTAGGTTGTCGCGTAGGTTCATCATGCCCTTGAACTGCGATCAAATGGATCTTCGTAACAACCGCCTGGTGTGCCTTATTGAGTATACTTTATACTTGCTTTCCTTGCTTTGTAAGGTCGTCAGAAGATTATCCTCTTGCGCATGTAATGGACTTGAGATGAGACAGATTTAGGATTCGGACAGGGATTCTGCTGCATGGTCTACATAAATCGTGTCTCAGATCAAAGAAGGCTGTCGGCAATACGACCTTCACCTAGTCCTGATTTCTGTTAACTGTGAAAAACCGTTTAACAGCATCGAAACGAATGAAACCTTTCAGCTGTCGTTGACAAAGGAGTGGAGTCCTATATATATATATCGAAATCGATTAACTGTGGCTAAACTCTACCACGAAAATAT
This sequence comes from Angiostrongylus cantonensis, assembly GCA_009735665.1. NCBI lineage: Eukaryota > Metazoa > Nematoda > Chromadorea > Rhabditida > Metastrongylidae > Angiostrongylus > Angiostrongylus cantonensis. The sequence goes on from MQTX01000212.1 coordinate 469,294, forward strand.
ACACCTTTTCAATCGACCCTCTACCATATCCGTAGGAAAAGGAGATTGCCGTTGCGACAGGGTATCGCAAAAACTGCTTACTGCTGTACTGCAACGCATAACGAAATCATTGGACTAGGACGAGAAAGACATGCTTATCATCTGTTGTCCCGCCAATTGCCGAGTGACTCGAGCGGAGGTCGGTAAATTCTGGATTTACCGTGAAGTTTTCGTTTTGTGATGGTTCTGCCACGCGGCTTCTCATATCGTGGCGATACGCCAAACAAATTTGAGTAACTAAAACATTTATATACATAACATTTACACTACAACGCAATGAGATTAGAAATTTTATGCAACCAAGCAAATTGGCTCAGTGGACAGTATTAGTATCATCTATATCACCAGTAGTCCCATTGATCATCGAGTGACTCGAGCGAGCGCCACTAAAACTTCCATTTTTCCCTGTCGCGTGCAAGAGTAGCCCAGTGGGTTTTGCTCGGTGTAGGAATTCATAGAGCATTGTATCGTAACTCTGACCATTGGGTCAGTCGTCTTCCTGCAGTACTTTGACATCCCGATGAAGCCAGTCACTAACGGCTGTTGTCCATCGGTTGTCATTCACACGCATTAGGTATCCAGCCCACCTTATCTTCGACTGTTTGGCCTACAGAACGGCATTTTTGATTCTTGATCGTTGACGCAGGTCAGAGCTTCCGATCTCTTCACTCGTCGCGAGATACTCCTAGCATCGGCCTTTCGACTGCGTGTTGCTGAGTGGTTTTTTAAGAACCTGCTTACGCAGCGACCAAGTTTCTGACGCATACGTTAAACCAGGAAGTACCGTAGAGTCGAAAAGGTGGACAAGGAGTCGGGTACTTTTTGTTCTGTCCACTATGTCTTCGATGTGCTCGCTTCCTCTTGCTCAACTTTCGATCTAATTCGTTGATCACGTTGATTTTCCGTCCTAGGTCGACATAGCTGATCTTCTCGTCTTATTCGCTCCTTGAATGGGGCAAGCGAAACCAATACGTTCTTGTGGACATCGTTTTTTGTGAGATTTTGTCGAAGACCAATTTTTCCACAGGTGTTATCAATTTGCCAAGGGCGAACACAGTCTTTGGTGGTTTTGGTGCTTCGCCTTTCTTAAATGAGCAGCTTTTTCCCCTTTCCGCAAGAAATTAAATCATGCACCAAGGATTCGATGGTGTGATCCTGCGAAGAATTTTAGGACACTATCCGTTAGGCAAAATCATCGATTTACTGTGATGTGGCTTATTTCGTAATGGTACTCACCAATGGGATACTACCACGTCCAGAGTTGAGGGTCGTGGTAGTCTCCCATTGGGGCTTTTGGAATTGCGAGTTACCATGAATAGCCTTGCATGATACGCTAAGAAGGCCTTCCGCCGTGCTTTTTCTATTTTAATCCGTGAGTCCAAATGTGACGCTCTTTAAACGTTGTCCTGGGTCTAGTTTTAGCTTTAAAAGCTTAAGTAATGACCTTAAAAATGTATGGTCTTCTCCGTAGAATTTTTCCATATATTAGAACGCTTTGACTACGTTTTCGTCATAGCTTTACGTCGGTGCATAAACGACGAAGATTGTCAAAACCGGTATTGATCCACATCTCTTCAATCGTAAACGTACGTCGGGTTGTTAGTTGTTCAAATGAATTGATGTTCATGGCAAACTTGTGTTGACGAGAACACCAACACCGCTGGCTTTAAGGTCGCATGTTCCCAAGAACAGTTCTTTTGTGTTGTCTTAGACATTGCTGAATGGATGGTGTTTCGTCTTAGGCAGTTCGATGAGGTCATACGTTGTTCTTTTTGCATGCATGATCATGCCCTTTATCGAAGAATGGTGCAAGGGAGAGTGTAGGTACAGATCAAATCAGACTAGTCACCTTAGTTCTTTGTGATTTGGGCAGCCTAAAATAGTCCTGAGATTTTAGCATTATCTCCGTACGCGTCCAACCTAACACTGTCGTATCGCGGCTCTTTCGAGGTCGAGGACTGAGGCCCACTTGTTTTACTGTGTCCAGCTTTGGTACCCACGTTGTTGGCACGGCTCTCTGTTATATGAATACTAAGTAGTTGAGAACACTTGGCCGTAATAGTTGTTCGCCTTTGCCTGTGCCACGCGGCGCTTTTCGTGACTGGCAGCCGCAATGCTGGATACCTCAAACCTGGGTAATTAAACCTTTACATACGTGTTATTCTCGCAAAAACGCAATGTAATTATAGGTGTATGTACAGTATACGGTTCTATAATATGAAGGTGGGTGTGACGTCGTTACTGAGATGTACTCATGGCAGCACTGGACCTGACACAGCACCCTTATAATGCTTGCTAAGGGGAAGATAAGACATAAGAGGTTAGATACAGATGAAAGAGCCGCAGGTTAAGGGAGTGCAGCGGTGTCTAAGTGTGGTGGAGAGCACACTAGCGCCATGAGAAGAAGTTAGGACATTAAAATGGACACGTGAGCCTGTGATGCTGCAAAGTGGTGACAACAATGTGATGAGTATATGAATGATTAGCTAATACTGATTGTGTAAGAATATTGCTACGATTATGAAAAAGTTAAGATTTACATGCCCACAGTGCAAGAATGTGAATAGCGATTACGAGAATGATTTAGCAATAGGAATGAAGAATTGTTGTATAGAGTACCTGTGAACGATAATGGAATTTACCAAAAACTTACATTAACAACACGCAGTAACGGCAGGAGAATCTATGACAACATTAATGCACTGGAAACGCAGGAGCTAGAGATTTTGGTTAATATTATTTGTGACTAGGCGGATCGAAGAAGCTGTGAGTGAAACGATTATGCGAGAGGGCAAATTAATGATGAGGAAAAGGACAACGGTGATCTCCAAGGCGTGGACAGAAGCAAAATGGCCGTGCTAAGAGGCGTGGTTAGATCCGAACGAGTGGCGTGGGTTGCGGGGTCACGCTATGGGTCGCACGGTCTAGCCGATAAGCAATGGTTCGTGCCTGGTATTATACCCGGTGGTCTGTCTGATGGAAGTTGCCATGTTTGCTGGCGTGCCCGATGGCTAAGATTGGATGTGCTGAGCACCATCAGAACGCATAAAGAATAAAGTTGAAATAGAGGACATTCTTAACCGTTTTTGTTTACTGCCTACTCTTTTTAATGGCAGGGTATATTGCGAAATATAACTTTAATGAAGCTGAGATATTTGCAAAACTCTGGACCGCAGGTGTCTATGGTGGGGAACGAACGCGCTATTGTCCTTTCCGGGGAGTAACGCGCTCACCACCACACCATGTGGGTCCTTCGTTTCGCCTGTCTTTCAGCTAGTTCTATCGATCTTTTGCCATCAGCAATCACCCAACAGCCGGATTGATCTGGGGAGCACAAATCGGCAATGAACCTGGTTAAGCTGAGGCCCCAGTTATAATCACAATCTTAACCCTGTGTGCAAAGCAGGTCAAACGCGGTAGTTCTCAGATTATACATAACAGATTGCATGTATGTGGTTGGCGCTTAATAAACGTGGAGAACAAAATGGATGAGAAAAAGACCAATATAGAGAGCGGAATGAGCCGCGGTAAGGTTTCTCGGAGAAGTCCCGACCAGCTAACGGAGGCCCAACTGAGACTTACCTCTTCCATTCGAAGCTCGTCTTCTGACATGCAGCGTTGACTTGGGTTGTTGCTTCAACCATGCAGAAAAATGCGCACCATGCACATTTGGCAACCACAACATCTTGCTCCTCTTTGAAAGTTGTCCCTATTCGAGGTCCAAGAGAATGTAAATCGGCAGCGAAAGATACGAGGATGTATTAAGGCCTACACTGTGTGTGAGGACTGGTAACCCAAATATCATCGCAAGTAATTTGCGAAAAAGCCATGTTTTGGACGTGTCTATTAGTCTAATTTGAATTTCGCTGTGCTAGCAAACGCATAGGATACAAAAGCATAGCGGAGACGATTTTGATATAAGAGTCGCTATCCTCGCACAGGATGCCAAAACACCAGCGCGCATGCTTCATGAGGCTTTTTGGATAAATGCCAAAAACCCTAAAAGAACAGCAGGGAGGGGAAGTAAACGTACGTTCCTTAACAATCTCGCGATTGCTGAGAAAGACAACGATGTATAGTTTGTTTTAACGGTAGAGATGGCGATTGCACGGGTTCGGGTACAGTTTATCTGATCTCTTGTAAAATGTACGGCGACGAACATACTGGCTGAACAGGTGAACTACCGTGTGTCTGAACACCTAGACGGTAGGCATAATTCTAAAGAAAATACTCCACTAGGCGCACATAGGACGCAGAGACATAACGAGGAAGGTATTGAGGTGGATATCTCTATCCTTGCACAAGAATATAGAACTTAGGCGCATGAAACTCTCAGAACATTCTGGATAAATTCCAAAGGTCCGAAAGTAAACTGGAGCGAGGAATACCTCTTAATCACGCGTTATTTCACAGAGCATTTAAGACTGGTATTTTAATGTAAGAGAGCTACATTACGCTTCCATATGAGCTCTGTGCGGCTGATCTCCACATGGAATATTTTGTGGAAGACTTAAATGGAGCGGTGAACGTTTGAAAAAGCTGTTTTGTATCCACCTCAAGTTTTGGAAAAGGCTAAATCCGCTGAAACGTTAGCTTTTGAAGTAAAATACTTTTTGAGTTGACCAAATCTAGAAACTTGTATCGCAGTAGTTATTGCTATG
>MQTX01000213.1:5065-42041 GCA_009735665.1 Angiostrongylus cantonensis
TATATTTCGCTTTTCGGTTGTATTTCGCTTAATAGCCTGCCATAAAAATTAGAGAAGGCAGAAAATAAAAAAATAATATATTTATTTATTTATATGATCTTATAAACTGATCTTGTTGAGCCAATGCGAGGTTGGTATAGGTCTTCGTTGTCTTTGTTGTTGTCGTCGTTGCTGTTGGTGTTGTTGGTCGATGGCTGAGGTTTCGCCGATTTCGCCTTCCTCAGAGCTAGGACGTATTTTATACAAAAATACTCCAATTATTCCGTTGAAAAAGCCAAAGTATTAATGAAAACCAAACTTTTAAATAGACGCTATATTGATCAAAAGGCTACTCAGCGTGGTGTTATGAGTGGGACTGTCCGCGTGTAGTTCTCGTTAGACGACGAGCTAGACTCACCTATAGGTCAAAAAAATCATTTTGAAATAAGGCGCCATGTCATGTGTGATAGTGAGGCATTCGTCTTTCCGGTTCATCCTTGGATCTTTAAAATTTGTCCAAAGCGCCTCAAGAGTCTTGCGTGTTGATGTTTTTGATTAGTGCGCTAGAATCCGGGCCTCACTTAGAAATCACCGCCATTGTGCTTTTGTGCCCTATGTGTACCTAGAGGAGTGCTTTGACAAAGTTTAACTTTCCTACTATACTTGACCTCATGTGAGACATGCGGTGAGGAATATATTGGGAAAACGGTTAGATCTCTTTTTGTCAGCATAAAAGAACATCTAGATGGGAAAGTTAAAATTTGCCAAAGCACTCCTCTAGGCACACGTAGGGCATACCTCATTGACATCGCTTATAAAAAAATTGAAGAGTTAGAACGAACCACAACTGCACACATAATTGCGCATTGTAAAGGAATATAGGCCGAAGTGTTCGCGTCAATCGATCCCTTCATGCTCCATGCATTTGGCTGTATTTGTTATATCATAGGAAACATTGAATGCGTATTTGAGTTATGCAATAACCTAACCTACGATGGTCTGCTGATGTACCACGTCGGCGTTTCATCCTAATAGACAAATCTGCCATCAAGTTGCCAACGCCTTTTGCCAATTTGTCAACTTTTTTAGTTCCGCCTTCTGTGAACGACTTCTTCAGAGTGCAAACGAGTGAAACAAGTTTAGCCAAGCTACACGATATGGTGTTTGTTAGTCTTTATAAAACCTGCATGGGGTATTAGAAATTCTTAATCACGTAGATCACAGCTTTGCTTAATTCTAAAGCGCATTCGTTGATGGACGCTACCAAAAACCAATGCATATTCTTTATTCGGTGATCTAAGCAATGTACATTCGAAGACTTCGCTTCCTTTTTTATGCGGGTTTTATCAATTTCTACAACTCAGTCATAACCTGTTTCCTTGATTATAAAATTGCTTGCTATCGACAAACAGCACGACATCTCCACTCAACTAGCATTCGTAGAAGAAACACTCACCTAAAGTATAGAAAAGGTTCAAGGATTGAGTGTTCGGAATCGATTTACCTTTTCTGCCTGACTTACCTTATGACTTATCAATTTCTATCTAGATATCCAAACAATGTTTTCTTCTTCCATGCAAATATGGTATCAATCTATCTCCACCGGAAGGCTGTGGGTTTGACAAGCGTTAACGTCGTGCTTGGCTGAACTAACGACCATATGAATCACAAGGCATTTCCAACCTGCGTTATGTATCTCTTTTGAAGTGCAGCAAAATTTTCGAAGGCATATAAAGTTGATTAACATAAGCCATGATCACATTAACCATCTTCTAGCTGTGATTCGAAAATAAAGAAATCCTTAGCAGTTATAACGCTCATATTCTAGAAAAAGCACCAGGCAGTAACTCGTCGGTCTTCGTCAGTGGCTTGGGTCGTGAATTTTTTTGGCTTGAATGTTAAAGATGAAGGTTATTATCGAAGTAAATTCACTTCCATTACATTCACAAAACTGCTCCTTTTCCCTGTCCTACTATTCGTTTTGTTATTTTCTCAATTCGCGATTCTCGTATTTTGAGGAGGACGTTAAAATCGCTTGGTAATGAACGCCAGTTTAAAAAAAACTGAACTACTAGACTATTTTAGTCATAGCTGTTTACACTAGTGTACAGTACTCACCTAGATTACGGTAGCCTATAAGGTTTTCCAGGCGAATTAGCCGCTTATACTTAATTCGTTTTCCGTCTCTAGTACTTCTCTAGAAAGAAAATTTGGCTCCGCTGATTCGATTATTGTAAATTTCAATGAAAAGATCGTTGAAATCAAAACTTTTCTCGAAAAGGTCTTCGTTGTCGTTACTGTTGGTGCTGTTGGTCAATGGCTGTCGTTTCGGTGATTCATTCCTTGGAGCCTAGACGTATTTTATGTAACAGTAGTCTTACATTCGTTGGAATACTTATGGTTTTGATGAGGATCAAACTTTCAAATAAACGCCATATTGGTCAAAAAAGCTACTCACCGTGCTGTTACGAGTGAAACTGGCCCACGTGTTGTTCACGTGACGTCGCGAGCAGGACACACCCCGGGGTGAAAATATTATTTTGAAATAAGGCGTCAGGTCACGTGTGATATAGAGGCATTCGTCTTTACGGTTCATCTGCGGATTTTTGAAACTTATCCAAAACGTCTCAAGAGTTTTGCGCGTTGCTTTCGATTCCTGCGCAAGGAGGTAAATGGGCCAATGTCGTGAAGGGTACAAAAAATAAAAGAAGTAAATGGTCTATCTACTGACTCTAACGCAGAAACTTCTTGTATAATGAACTCAAAAAGGCTCACTGTAACACTCTGAGTAACATCTGTGTAAACAAGTCCGGTGAAATGAATGCGCATGACAGAACGATCAGTGTAGAAATTTCTCGTGTAGTCGTCACAGACCACTTAAAAATTATAGCGCGTAATTCAAAAGCTGCAACATTAAGAAAATGAGGCTTAAAAGCCGAAACAGATGACATTTTCGTGCGATCTAATTCCTAATAGACGATCCAGTGCTTGAGACACTAGCGAAAATTTCTTTCGTCTCGGTTGCATGTCCTTCCAGAGTTGAACAGTTAAGTGGATCACCTCGCTGACTCGATACGATGAATAACGTAACATCGTTTCGAAGAAGTTGTCATTCAGAAAACTCCTTCCATCAATTCGATGGAGGTCTTTTTTCAAACTTAACATGTGCTTGGAGGGCTCAGCGTGTGAACAGGAAAACAAATGATAAAGTGAAAGAAAAATTACAAAAAACTCAGCGGATATTGCTATTAACAACACCGTGTTTGCTCGAAAAAAAAGTACGGACTGTCAAGGTTATTACAAGTCAGTCCCAGGCATTGCTACTTGATGTCTCAGTAGAATATTTTCGAATTGTCAAGAAAACCTTCCTACAAAGGTGAAAGTTGTCTTAGCTGCGTAAAGGGCGTAATTTCTCCGCTGCTGTCTAGAACATCGAGTCTCACCGAACTTTATAAAAAGAAGACGACTGCACGAACTATACAGTTTACCAGCGGGTACAAAGCAAGTATTGCACAACGAAATGTGTACATTCTGACTTTGTCTACGATGCAAGAGGAACGAGAACTCAACTAAAGATATGAGTGTCGCAGCAGGACAATCACGATCGAAATTTGGAGGATCGCCCTCGGAGAAGAATCATAGATGGGCCAGAGTTGGTTTCCATTTCTATTCGATCGAATACTAAAGCAAATTTAAGTGCAGAATTCGAATTTCCAATAAACAGCTTGTATGTATCAGTTCCGATTGAATAAGGAAACACCTTATTTAAAAGTTTCAACAGCTAAACTAGGCCGATAACAAGCCGGAAAAATCAAGGGTCACCGTATTAGGAGGCATGAATCTTTCTGATGGCGGACGCTCGCTGTTAGAATTGGTTACAAACTTCCCACCAATTGAATCCATTTCTAAGATAACCATGGGTAGGGTTGCATATAATTTACGTAACCTTTAAGACACACATTCTAACATAACTAGACTTCAAACATTAAATGGAAAGGAATGACATGAAATGGAAGCATTATCACCACTGACGTTTCCACCACCGATCTTTAGACGACAAGACCCTAATAATGAAGTTACTAACAAATTTTGGGTGTTCAGGACGAAGATCTTAAATCGCTATGCCACTATTGGTTAAAAAAGTTTAGTTCTAAAGTTCGAGAGCTAATAAAATTAAAAAAGTGGTGAACTATCACTTAGCCGAAGAGGTGAAGGGTTTGCAATAATACCTCGTCAGCTGGAGGATGAGATAACGGAAAAACATCTCGAAGATATCAAGGCGTTAAAGCACTTTCTCTTTGTGCCCCATATCTACAAGGAAATTAGGAAGTCGGTACCGGAAATTAAAGAAAAAATTCCTTTACTTGCTCTAAAGTTTCGAATCTAATTACCAATATGTCTTGTCATGTCATCTCTTATAATTGCTTATTAAAGCCAACAAGTTAGTATCCGCTGACGATCTTGCCTCTGTAGATCCCTGAATGTTTAAGGGTAAGACCGGTCATCAACCATGTAGACTAGTCCACCACAGGAAGAACAACTTTTTGTAAACCTAAGATTCATGGAGTTACTGAGACACATTCCAGTATTCCAGCCATTTCACGAATAGCTTAATGTTCCCGGATCGTCTAAGTAACACGTATCCTTTCAGAGTAAACGTGATGGAGTCTTTCGATATTATCACCCTTCATGCAAGCGTGTCGAATGCCTTCGCTATGCAACCCGTCTTCGAACTCTTTGTGCAAGACGGAGGAGCAAAAAACATGTGTGGCTTTTCGATTAAGCAACTCACGGCATTCATTGAAGAGACTGTTCAAACTTTGGGTAGTCCTGGAAATATCATGCACGAAAGAGAGGGTTAACAGTGTGACAGCAACTGGCACCAAACGTTGCCACCGTTCATGTCCATTTATGCTTGCGGCTTCGATCTCTGAGCACTATTTTACTGAGGGTATATCGACAACTATTTTGTCCCCTGCTCAACACATGAGGAGATCGACACATGTTTTGATATACTTAACCGACAGGCAAAGTATATAAATTTCATTCGAAAGGAACCAAGCGAAAGGTGTCATCAGTTCTTGAATGTTCAAACCAATCTAACAAAAACGTACTGGTTCGTTTTCTCTTCTCTCATCCGTCACGAGACTGCTTTTGAGACGACGTTTCTAGCAGCGACAACTGTCAGCAGAAGAAAAAGATCAGATAGAGGAGCCCATTTACTTGGCACGCTAAATATCCACTTCGAACGGACACAATACGGCATCTTGAAATAAGTTTAGAAGGAAAACAAAGTTCCGAATAGACAAACCTTGTGAAAGCAAGTTCTTTTTTAACCTGCCTTTTATCTCAAATGGAGAAATCACAGGCTATAAAGCGATGCTTTAAAACCGTCTTTCTCGAAAATTCGGTGGGAACTGCTGAAATACCATCAAACACTCTAAAACGTCCGTTAGTTCGTAACTGCTTGTATGACCGCCCGTCTAACTGTGGAGTCGGCGATTGCACGAGTTCGGGTGCGGTGTAACTGATCTTTTTTGTAAAGCGTGTGGCGATAAACATGTTGGCTGGAGAGGTAGAGGACTCTACATCCGTGCAAAACAACAACTAGATAAGGAATTTAAAGTTAAACAAAGCACTGCACTATGCACCCATAAGGCACACATTGGCATCCCGACAGAGATCTTGAAGTAAAAGTCACTACCATTGCAAGCGAATCTAATGCATCCCTGCTCCCAAAATTTCGAAGCATTTTGTGTAAGATCCACATATCCAAAAAGGAGTCGCAATGAGGAGTGCCTTGTGATCTTGTGTAGTTCCATACGCTAGCTTGATTTTTTGAGTTGAGTGAAACACTTTCCTCACCCATGTAATACTATGCTCGGCTGGTTTCCATGAAATAGCTGGAAGACTTAAAAGAACAAAACGATGAATGCTTAGGAGAAGTAGCTTACTACGCGAGCGAAAATTTGTCAAGTAAGCCTTTTTATGGAGGTTATGAAAGTGCTCGAGTGAGTAGCTTACGTTTCTATTCGTTCCTTCCACAATCTGAGGAAGCTGAAACCGCCGAAACTCAATAAGTATTAATTAAAACTTGTTATTAGCAACCTCATCGGTGCTCAAGAAGAATACATTAGCAAAATGAAGAGCGACAAGTCTCCCGGTCATCACATCTTAGTGGTGCCTTTGTAGACGCATCCCCAATTTGGATTGTGTGCCTCTCCTTTTTTATATTCATACAACTAATGTTTCTATGTAAACAAAAGAGACGCTTTGTTGTCACCACGTTCTCCTCTTTCTGGTAGGAAGACACTAAGTTTAACACAACGTTTTCCACTTATTTCGGCTTTGCTGGAGCGCGAAGGCATCATGCTGAAACGGTAGTTCATTCTTCACAGTTACTTCCGTAAAATGGCAATAAAATTTCAAACTCGACAGAAGAAAAATCTTTGTGAGGGTACATGTCTACAATACAATTATCCTTCAGACAGGTAACGTGTGATGAGCCGAGCCAGTGTGCTTACGAGCACTGGTGGAAGGTTCCTTAGGTGTTCTGGTGTTATCCTGTCCAAACCTGATGCTGTTCGATTTTTTTACCGACGAAATGGCATGTCGGAATTCGGAAGGGAGAACCGGTGTTACAACATATCCACCCTCTTTTATTTCGTATGACGGAATGTGGACCTGGCTATCGAAGAGATCTAAGTAGTATTCGTGATAATATTAACCCGTTTTTTAAAGATATCCATCCTTTCGTCGTAACTTTTCTTTCCCTACTTCTCATTGGATTTCTATGTTGAACTTTTTTTTTCAGATGAAATGCAACGAAAGCACCGAAGTAAGAAGGTTGAGTCAGGTATTTTCATCAGTGAAGTTTATTTTAGTCTTTTGAACCTCAATTTTAACAAATCGCCGAAACACCACTAGAATTTTAGAGCGAAAAGAACAGAGAGCCGTTCTGTTTTTTCCACTTAATGTTTATCACAGATTGTTCAACATAAAGAAAAAATAAACTACAGGCATTTTCTTACTGAAATCGAAAGAATGAATGAAGAAGCATAACTCATTATGTCTCATTATTTCATTGCAATACGTCAAAACCATCAATCTCAGCTTTCCTTCTCGTCACTGACATCTTCATCTTCATCTTCATATTCATCTTCGTCTTCGTCTTCATCCTTATCTTCATCTTCCTCGATACCAGAAATACACTCGTTGGTTATGTCAATCTCTTCGCCAGAACAAACTGCATCTTGCTCATGTTGTTCCAATCTTCCAACTGTTCGCATTTTTATTTGAAAAATTTCTTTTGAAAGATTATGGAGAACCGAATCAGCAGTGAGGAGCTTCTGCAAGTCCGAACCAACCAAGTCCAAGTTTAATTACCCAAGTTTGAGCCTGACATGGCCTGTGCTAGAAGACTGGGAGAAGGCAGTTGTGTTCATGTTCAATCAGGTGTACAACAAACGAAAACTGCAAAGACATCGAATGGCATAGAGCCACTCCCTGATGTGTCTCAAGCGCATTCATCAAAAAGCAAACCGATGTCGAAAGAAAAGCTTTATGAGTGTATTAAGATGAGACGTAAATTGTGGCAGCGTTTGGAGGAGCTCGGACAACGTGAAGTGTCGTTTGAAGATGACTCAGAGAAACTGTTCTACATTAAAAATGAAGAGAAGATAAAAAAGTTCACTGTTGGAATAGAGAAAATACTGTACGAGAATGGTCTATTGAGGGACCTTGATGACGATCTACATACCTTTCACTCAAAGACGTTTCAGGTTGAACTAGCTATGCTGGATACTGGAAATGAGCTTCTCAACCGAAAACTCATGGAGTTCATCGAAAAGCAGACAAGTCCAATGTTCATCCCGCCCTCTTTGGAAGAATTGAGCAGAATTATGCATGAAGTCCGCGAGCAGGAAGGAAAATCGTCAAATATTCCTGAGCTTGACAGTGCAGCGTTTTTGGACAAAGTCGAGAATGTCGCTTTAATGGTTGCTCGTACTCATCAGAAATTCGTTAGCGGGCAATTTCTAGATCGCTTGGATTTCTATTTGCCCGAAGCAGAACGTGAACAATGTTCCTCACTTCCTGAGATTGGCCCGGACTTGCAGAAGCTCCTCACTGCTGATTCGGTTCTCCATAATCTTTCAGACGAAATTTTTCAAATGGAAACCGGCGGCAGTTTAGCATGAAGAGTATAATGGATGCAGCCTTTGTATTTATCACAAGGCACCTCTAACACTCAACTGAACGCTGGTTTTCGAATGCATTGCATGAATTTATGGGAACTACACAAAGTCAGCTAATATAGACGCTATTGATTCAAAATCTATGATGCATTAAGTTAAAATTACATTCAGTTATGCCACCATCGGAAAGTGAATTGCAATAAGGAGAAACAGCTATGCACTCTTTGGACACATCTTATAATTACAAAATAAGCCATTATCACAGGACTACCTGTGATAAATGATGAACTGAAAAGCTTCCCAATCATGAGGCGATAAATAACCTTCCGACGAAAAGGTACAGGTGCTTATGGTTACAACTTGGTGAAAGCCCAAACATATCCACCGAGCGAAGAAAGGATAATCGGCGTATTACTAGTCAAGGATGGATTGCGCTATTAACTTCATAGTTTAAAAGACCGACTTTCTATAAACCTTGGCATAGATAGTTGGTGACGAGAAGGAAAGCGGAGGATAATCATTTAATGGATGTGTTGCTTCTCAAGTAAACTACACATCTACACTTCCTGTTCATCTCGATTCGCGTAACAAATTGAGCGCGGATGCCATGGTTCGTACAAAAAAGGCTTTGAAGCGAGTTTCGGAAGATCCGGAAAGTGTGGCAAAGAAGAAGGTTGCCATCGATGTTCCTGAGGAAGATAGCTGTAAAAGTCCTAGTGTGGATCCTATATCAACGTTCAAATCATGTGATGACAAAACAATTGCAAGGCCAATTTCGGCGTCTGCTGGAAATCCAGAAGGAGATGATAATACCGAGATGGAATGCAAAGGAATAACAGATACATGTCGAGGAAGCCAACCTCAAGTTGATCACTTCCATAACCAAAATCGTGGCGGAATGAATGAGGGGTCGAGAACGATAGACATAATATATATTGATGATTAAAATGTCAAGTAGAATGTGATAGTCTACCATGGCTTAATAGCCCTCAAACAGCACGTTTTATCATCAATCTCAGCATTAAGATGGTTAAGATTGCCTGATTAAAAAGCACGAGGCGAAGTTTCTGAGGCCTCATGCCTTTTTTTCAGCTCCCTCATCTATAAACGACCTATTACGATGTGAAAAGAATAAAACAAGTTTGGCAAGGTTAAATGGTATGGTTGTTTACAAACGATTGTGAAGCTTTTTTAGAAGATCTTAATGTTGCGAGTCAAAGCTTTTGCAAATTCTAAAGCGCACTTTGATTGGCGTCTTCATAAAATCAACATGTATCTTTTCCAATTTGTTTTTATGCTTTATGAGCTTAGTATTATATATTCGATGCCTTCGTCTGGTTTGCCAAGCGTTCTGTGTCGATTATGCACTATTTCATTGCAACCTGTTTCCCTGATCTCGAAATTGTTCGTTATCGACGACAACCCGACAAGTCTACTTGGCCAGATAACAGAAGGATTATTCGCCTGATTATACCGTTCGTTATAGATCTATCTCTAGAGAAGGTCAAGCAAAGCCTTATTGATGTATCATGTCAGTGTTCTTATTATGTTGTTAGGCGAGTATGGTGCCAACTTTCGGTCATATGAAGGACGGCGGCAGTTTAGCATGAAGAGTATAATGGATGCAGCCTATGTATTTATCATAAGGCACCTCTAACAAAGAACTGAACGCTGGTTTTCGAATGCATTGCATGAATTTATGGGAACTACACAAAGTCAGCTAATATAGACGCTATTGATTCAAAATCTATGATGCATTAAGTTAAAATTACATTCAGTTATGCCACCATCGGAAAGTGAATTGCAATAAGGAGAAACAGCTATGCACTCTTTGGACACATCTTTATTATAGTTTTGTTATAATGCTCGCATTGTAGGAAAGGCATCCGCCAGTGGCTCCACAGTTTGCGTCAGTGGCTTGTATACATGTTCATCTTCGGATTTTTGAAATTTATTCAAAACGCCTCAAGAGTTTTGCGCATTGATGTTTTCGATTCCTGCGCTAGGATCGGCGCAGTCACTTCAAAATCATCGGCGTTGTGCTTTTGTGCCCTATGCGTACCTAGAGGAGTGTTTTGACGTATTTTATCAGGGATCGAAAACATCAAAGCGCAAAACTCTTGAGGCGTTCAATATGGTGTAGACGTATATTTGACTGTAGCATCCTAACCCACCATCTATTTGAAAGTTTGATCTTCATTAATACTTTAGCCTTTTTTCCAAGATTACGTTTTATTAAAATTGTTCAAAAGTGATTACAATCACCAGATTAATGTTACAGGTGGTTTATAATGCGCAACGTTGAGGCGCATTTCTCTCTAATAGATAACAGTTCGGTAAAATGTTGCCTTATATGTAACGACTAGGGTGCGTGTGGTGCAGCAGTTAAGGTTCTGCAAACGTATGTGGTCCGCGGTTTGACCAAGTGCCTTGTGTTAACCAAATTCTCCATCACTATTTAGTTGGCAAATTAGCGCAAAAGTTGATAAGAAAGATTAAAAAAATTAACCCAGTAGACCACTGCTCTTTATGGTCATTATTTAGAACTACTGGACGTAATTTTGGTTCTGCGAAAATTAAACGTCGTTCTGAAAATGGTTCGGAAAGATAATATCTTTTTACCTTTAAGAAAAACTACTTCTCAAGTCTTTTTAGTGAGCAGATTTCATCCAGATAGTCTTGAGGAGAAGTTAAATATTAAAATGTGTAGTCTGGTAATGGGCCTCGATCAATTGAAAACAAATGCATGTGCTGTTTGAAGCAATGACAAAAGAAAGACTATCCAGTTGGTTTGCTGCTTCTCATGTATAACTTCAGTAAGCTATAAGAAAAAGCCATATTTCATTTTATCTATTTGTGAATTCAACGCGGTTTTAGTCTGCTTATTGCTCGGCATCAATCCACAGAAACGTCTTCTAACTTCCACATTAGTTTGCCTGCTATTTAGAAATTTCATTTTGGTCACAGATGGGTTAGAACGTTGGTGCACTCGAATCTTTCTTGAATCCTCGTATATTTGTGCAGGCACGCAGTCGATTCTTCACCCTAGGGACTTACAGGTTGTTGTGGATTAGTTGACAGATCTCATCATAATTTACATTTGCTGGTTTACCCAATGTGGTTCGCTGGCGTCTCAAGGTTAACCCAGCTGAAGCCCTCCTCAGGTTGTTCGTCACCACACTAGTCAATCTCCGCTTCTGTGAATCAGTGAGAAATTCACCACTATGCGATTAGTTTGATACCAGGACAATGGTGGTTCCCGGTATGGTTTATTCCTAGCTGAGATTCTGAATGGAAGCGTCGGAATTCTTCTCAGATGGCTCTGTTTGGCGGAATGAACCCCACTGTAGACCGAAGCACGACTGAAGATGAGGATGAAGACGAAGACGAAGATGAATATGAAGATGAAGATGTCGGTGACGAGAAGGAAAGCGGAGGATAATCATTTAATGGATGTGTTGCTTCTCAAGTAAACTACACATCTACACTTCCTGTTCATCTCGATTCGCGTAACAAATTGAGCGCGGATGCCATGGTTCGTACAAAAAAGGCTTTGAAGCGAGTTTCGGAAGATCCGGAAAGTGTGGCAAAGAAGAAGGTTGCCATCGATGTTCCTGAGGAAGATAGCTGTAAAAGTCCTAGTGTGGATCCTATATCAACGTTCAAATCATGTGATGACAAAACAATTGCAAGGCCAATTTCGGCGTCTGCTGGAAATCCAGAAGGAGATGATAATACCGAGATGGAATGCAAAGGAATAACAGATACATGTCGAGGAAGCCAACCTCAAGTTGATCACTTCCATAACCAAAATCGTGGCGGAATGAATGAGGGGTCGAGAACGATAGACATAATATATATTGATGATTAAAATGTCAAGTAGAATGTGATAGTCTACCATGGCTTAATAGCCCTCAAACAGCACGTTTTATCATCAATCTCAGCATTAAGATGGTTAAGATTGCCTGATTAAAAAGCACGAGGCGAAGTTTCTGAGGCCTCATGCCTTTTTTTCAGCTCCCTCATCTATAAACGACCTATTACGATGTGAAAAGAATAAAACAAGTTTGGCAATCAGGGATCGAAAACATCAAAGCGCAAAACTCTTGAGGCGTTCAATATGGTGTAGACGTATATTTGACTGTAGCATCCTAACCCACCATCTATTTGAAAGTTTGATCTTCATTAATACTTTAGCCTTTTTTCCAAGATTACGTTTTATTAAAATTGTTCAAAAGTGATTACAATCACCAGATTAATGTTACAGGTGGTTTATAATGCGCAACGTTGAGGCGCATTTCTCTCTAATAGATAACAGTTCGGTAAAATGTTGCCTTATATGTAACGACTAGGGTGCGTGTGGTGCAGCAGTTAAGGTTCTGCAAACGTATGTGGTCCGCGGTTTGACCAAGTGCCTTGTGTTAACCAAATTCTCCATCACTATTTAGTTGGCAAATTAGCGCAAAAGTTGATAAGAAAGATTAAAAAAATTAACCCAGTAGATCTGAAGCCGCCCAAAAATATTCTATGGTCTACATATGCATTCAAACACAGCCATGATGCTAATCATGCAGTGGAATGGAAGGCACATGCGGAATAGATTTATCAATGCCAAAGACTTTGAGATTTTTTCTTTAGCATCGTTTTCTTTCTCAGCAATAGCGAGGTTGTTAAACAGCATACGTTAACTTCCATTCAATAACACACATACAACACAATCTTAGCTAACGTTTCGGCAGAATCACCTTTTTCGGAGCCTGGAAGGGCATAGTAACATGCAATTTACTACGTCAAACGCTTCAATAACACATACAGAAAGATGAGAATCAAAATCGTAGTCATACGACG
The DNA here is from genome assembly GCA_009735665.1 of Angiostrongylus cantonensis. Classification (NCBI taxonomy): domain Eukaryota; kingdom Metazoa; phylum Nematoda; class Chromadorea; order Rhabditida; family Metastrongylidae; genus Angiostrongylus; species Angiostrongylus cantonensis. Next base: position 18,088 of record MQTX01000213.1, read on the forward strand.
AAGTAAGTATAGCTATAAAACGGTGCTTAAGAAGAGCAGGTCTATAGGAATCGGTTGCGATAGTAGAAATACCATCCCGATACTTTCCGTTGTCAATTAGTTCGTAACAGCCTGTATGACCGTTTATGTGAATCAGAAAATTGCGTAATTTGCCCTTTCGGCAAGGGCGATGACTGCATGAGTTCAGGTACGATATACCTGATCTCTTGTGGTACTTGCGGAGACGAATGTATTAGCGAAACGGGCAGACCTTTATGTATCCGCATAAAAGAACACTGCCTAGATGGGAAACGAAAAGCAAGACAAGGCACGCCACTAGGGACGCATAGGATACAAAAGCATAGCGGAGACGTTTTTGCTATAAAAGTCGCTATCCTCACACAGGATGCCAAAACACCAGCGCTCAAGCTTTTTGAGGTTTTTTGGAAAAATGCCAAATACCCTAGAATGAACAACAGAGAGGAATGCACCGAGATCACACGTGATCCCTCTCCGTACCTTCGTATCGATTGTTGATGTGAGGAGGCGCAATCGTCAACCATATGTGACGCTGATCAGCGGCTCTTCCTCAGTGGAAAGCTTGTAAAAAACGGTGGTTTTTTCGAGAAGCTGTTGACCATGTGACTACCATTTAAATTCTCATCTTTCTGTATGTGTTATTGAATTGTTTGATCTAGCGAGTTGCGTACTAGTGTACCCTTCTAGGCTCTGGAGAAGGCGATTCTACCGAAACGTCAGCTACGAATGTGTTGTATGTCTGTTATTGTATAGAAGTAATCGTATGCTGTTTAACAACCTCGTGATTGCTAAAAAAAAAGAACGACGCATTTATTAACCTTCTTTTTGTTAGAACTGCTTGAACTGCAGCACAGTACTAGCCGCCATTATGGTAATCAACGTCAAGCTAAAAAAAGGATAAAGCTCTAGGCGTTGATCAGTCTTGAGGGGTGCGCCATGCATTAGACTTCATTAAACATTCTTTGGACGTGATTGAATTCATATCTGGCCTTTACAATGACTCGCGGTGGCCTACCGATGCATCGAGCCATTCCCGCTATCCACCCAGACAAGTCTGGTACCAATTTACCGACACTGGAAGGATGGAAGGCTTGGTGGGCCATGGGAGCGAGGATCGATTCCACGTGTGTCGCAGTGGCACCTCCAACTATTGCGCTATAAGCACCCGAAACAGTAATCTCCAAAATAAACCAAATAAATCTCTTGTATTTGTTTAATTCCTCGTTTCTATTTTGCTAGCAATAATAAAGCTAGTCAAAGCATCAGGTAAATTTGAATATGCCAAATTCATTAAGGACCTCAAAAACAATAGTTGTTTGACACTTCTGCCCAGTTCTACGCATTAATTTTGTTTTGTTTTCTTTTATTGTTGCTTGGTATTTTACCTCTCCACAAAAAATTTCACAGTTCAAAGAGCAACGTGAAAACACTTTTTAAAGACAAGATTAGACTCTAAGAATCATGCGACCTTCGTAGCACTTGTGAATTGGTATGTACCAATCGGCAAACCCGATTAACTGACTTCGAGTGATAACTCGTTTAACATTGTAAATTTCCCCCTAGTTTACAAAACCACTTACTAATTGTGATGTCGATTTAAAAACGGCAGTTGACTTTAAAAATTGAGAAAGGTAAAACAAAGAGACTGAGCAATTCATTTGTTGCGTCGACAACTCTAGAATCGATGACTGGGCGATTTGAGAAGGAGGGAGCAGAGCAAAGACCTGTTCACCGTCCCCTTTGCTTGGTTACTAACACGTCAATGGATCTGTTTACTCATTCGATACAGTAAGTGCCGTATCTTCCTTTCAATAAGAAAATGTTCACCACGAAGAACACCATTCATCTATTAGATGGACGTCTTATTACACAATGACATTGGAACTGCTGATGTGCAGAGGTTTCCGTTCAGACGAGTGATGATTTTTCTTCGTCTCGCAGTGGACCTTTGAAATACGCAGCAACCACTGCGTAGCCGCATACACCAGAATTTCTTGGATAGGATTTCGGTTGCTGTTATTAGTATGATTGATCCTTGAGGTCACCTTTTCAAAAGCAGACTTTATAGAAAACTCCTAAGCTTCCGGAGCGCAATTTAGGACATGTGGTGCTCTTACATAAGGGAAATACTGTAGAAGACCGATTTTGGAATAACTCTCGGAAATAAATCTCCTTCATAGCGCACGCGTACCGTATTGTCACAGTAGATCGTTTGTCAAAGTGTAAATATGAGTTTTTCTCCTTTGGGTAATTTTCGCTTTACAAATCCTGCGAGAAACGTGTTGTGACCAGTGTTCGACTACGCGAGAATGATTTTCTTCCAACAATGAATACATTTTTCTGATAAAAAAACAACTTCAAAGATGTAAGATCGCCCAGAGTTTGAAGGCTGAAGTATTTTTCCCTCTGCTACTTTGATTTGTGAGACCACCAAGGTTATTTGGTTTTCTTCTTCTAAGACTGTGAAAGGGAAACAAAGGACTGGGAAAATAGTACTCGTCTACCGCAATCCGGTTGCAAATATGCTGTTGGCGCTAAACAACATAACTTTTAAAGAGACTAACCTTGAACGTTTCTCTTTACTTGAGCTGTCCACACGGTCATGAGATTCTATAATTTTGCAATGATTTGAGAAACATCAGGCAAGAAAAAGAATTTGAATAAGTGAGTAGGACGGAAAAATTTGGAGATGAGGCTAGCCGTGATTGATTATAGAAATTAGCAGCAAACATTCTACAAATGTAGCAGTAAATAGCCTACCCATAAAGCCTTGAAAAATTCGTTATGGGCTTCCGTTTCATGTACATTTAGTCGCAAAAAGAGCCATCAGAATGCACTTTTAGCGTTAGCGTCATGTGTACAGTAGTCTGTCATTCCACTTCGTAAGCGTACGGTATCTTTGGTATATAGAGCCAAAGAGAAGGTAATAGAGCACAAATTGGGTGGTTTCCTTAGGATAGCATTGTCTTGCATGCGATTTTCAAATTTTACGCAATCTAGTGTGATATTAACACGATTATTTGTACTCAATGTTATATTTTATTCAATATTTTACATAAAAAGTTATTTTAATTAGTTAATGTTCTCGTTATCTGCTTGAGATATTACATGACACTACGTAATATGCGTGCTACTTTTGGTTAAATGTAGTCGTCATCGATTTTTCACTTCGATTGAATTGATTTTTTCACTACTGATTTGAAATTGACTGTATTTTACTCTGGCGAGTACTGTATTCAACGACTCGGCTCCTTGGCACTGATAAGCGATGGACAGGAGAGCGGAATCCTTCATTGTCAAACTCTACCCTTTTCCTGTTCTTCTTCTCATTTCATTCATGTCTCTGACAGTTTTTGGTTAGAGTTTTGTGGAATGTTCATCAACCGATTGTGTTTATTGTGAGGTTTTGATGGGCCAGTGGGGTTGAGTCGCCGAATTAAATAAGTACCGTTTCTGTCGCACGAATTCCTCTCTTCGTCACCATGTAAACAAAATCTCACTACATGTGCATATTAACGCAAATACTTCAGAATGGAATGCATTTCAGCGATGGGAACACTCGTCAATTGCTTGCCAACTTTTTTCCCCAATCATTCAATTCTGACTTCGCCAGGAAGAACCTTTAAGCATTACTTATTTTCCTATTCATTAACACGACTTAGCTCTCTCCTTGGTGGCTCCATGATAGCATGTCCATAGATGACAGACGAATGTTGAAATATCAAAAAATGCATATTTGCACTTTTTTAAAATTTTTTGCAGGTTTGAAATCGAGACACATCAGTGCATACGCATATATGGAGGTATGTACACATATATGCACCCATTAATATATACTCCTTCACCTACCCAGTTCTTTCTCTCTCTCGCAGACTGCCTCACCATTCCTCTTTTCCTTTTCAATTCCTACATTATTCTTCTTCCTATTGACTCAAATACAGATTTTTTTAGCATATTCATTTACGTTCTACTCATCCACATTTGTAATTCCCCAAATTTACTTAGTTAAAATAGAGCAGAGGCAGTATACCGACTTCTCATTTTGTTTAAATGTTCCGCTTCAACGATTTTTCAAAAATCCAGCATCGCATTCATTGTGGTGTGGGGATTTCTTCATCGCTAAACAGTATTCCTTCCATGAAATTATTTATTAGAATAGATAAGGTTTGAAATAAAATAATAAAAAGGATGATGCTCTCGGTGTTGATCAATCCCCTAGGGATGCACCTTGCATCCGACATCATTAAGTATCGTTGGAGGTGATTGGATGTATATCCGGCTTCTGCGAGGACTCGCGGTGGCCTACCGATGTATCGAGCCAGTGCTACCCACCCAGACAAGTTTGGTACCAATTTGCCGACCCTGAAGGGATGGAAGGCTTGGTGAACGATGTGCGCAGGGATCGATTCCACGTATGTGTCGCAGTGGCGACTCCAAGCATTGCGCCACACGTGCCCTGAGAAAGATGTGGGAAGTCTAATACCAATAATACGGCTTTCACAATGACGTTTTTCCTTAATTAGTTTCATCACTGAATTCTTGTATATTTTTGTATCCGACCGAGTCTTTTTTACACAGTTCATTTTTTTCGTTATGGTGCTTCATCTTGCAATTTCGCATTCATGTGCATCGTAAATCTTTGTTAATGAAAATTTTATTCACTATCTGATAACAATGCGGCTTTTCTATGTTTCTATTTATTGATCAAATTAAGAAAGATAAGTGTATGAATGAAAAGCGCTATTTTTTGTGCAACTCTGTTGAAAAACAACTTTCGATGGGTCAGAACATTGATCCTTCCGTTCCTAAATAAAGTTCTCAGCACTCGACTTGTTCTCCACTGCTCACCCACTTTCACTACTTCTTATCTTCCCTTCTTTATAAAACTCTTTCGCAGCACATTTATGCCTTTCAATTCCTTTGTGAGACGTATGAAATAAGCCTCGAAGCAGGGGAATTGACCCAATAGAATACTAATCTAAACTTTAGGACGAATGGAGATAAATATTGCATTACGAGAGCAGTGTAATTAAAAAAATAAAGCACGAAGTAGCGTTGCGCGTCGATCAATTTCCATGTTTTCAACTTCATTCGTAACGTCGTAAAAGTGATTGGTTGCATGTTTGCCCTTTTCTGTGACATTTAGGGGCCTCTCGATGTAACAAATCGGTGAATTTTTATTCCGCCATAAAATTCTTGTTCCACTATGTCGCCTACGAATAGGAGAGGCACATGAGGAGTCAGAGGTTTGGGATCGAGGCAAAGATTTTCAGTGTTTTAACTTTTATGTGTAAACTTGGACTATTTTAGGCAGGAACCTTAAATGGTCTTTGATCCTGTGATCACCCTTGCAAGGGCTTAAGTGCCTGATCACCAGACCAACCGAGATCCTTGTTGTTCTAGCTTTCTCTCAGCTAGTTTTTTACTCTAACTGTGCCATCGGCAGTCGCTCGAGAATGACCAGTTGAACAAGAGTAAGGATTGAACTCACTTGTATTGTATTTCACATTGCACCCTGCCTTGAAAAAAAAAAGATTAGGCAAAAACTAACAACTAGATCATTAGATTTCGTCTGCGGCTTCAGCTTAACTGGGTTCAATGTCTCCAATGATTTGTGATCATTATTTCATTCCCGCTGGCGGATGGTCACTGATGGCATTGTCAGAGTTAAAAATTGGCCGACACAAGGGCAGAGAAAGGACCTTGATTGGTGTGATGAATAGCAAGTGAGTTGCCGATAAGAGTTATTGGAGGTTCGGAGACCAATCAAAGTTCCAAGTATTGCTCACGTCTCAACAACTTTGTGACCATGGGTGTATTGCAAAGCGTCTCTATCTACTGCGCTAAGCGTACCCAATAGACGTCAAGATAGAATATCAGAAGAAATAGTACTGTATATTGAGAAAGCCCCAATTGTAAACAAAAATCGTTTATTGTTCTTCTTTTAAATTTGAAACAAACTGGAGCCAGAAAGTGATCTACTAATGGATGTCGCCTGACACCAATATGTTCTGATACAATCGATGGTTGACGTGGATTCAGAGCGATCGTTATGTTCGTTTTTCATGCAAGACATTTCACTCAAGATCTGTAGCACTCATCATGTCTCACCTCGCCAGCTTAAATTGATGAACGGGCGGACGTCGTTTTATGCTCCTTAATGGTTTTTTGGTTCTATCCAGCTGCTTTCTCAATGACTATTCTTAATGACTGCCCTGTTCTGCATTTCTGCTTCTTAAGGAAAAATGATAAGAATGCGCACGTTCAAAGTGACTAGTGGCATCCTGGAATACACACCGGTTCGGACCAGAGACCGAGGTTCACCAAGCTCTTTATTCCTGAGGAATAGCAGAATTCGTACTAGATTTTCCTAGGTTGATAGCAGCACTGACTGGTACATCGGTAGACTATTGCGAGTCGTTCTATACGCTGGGTATATATGTAATCACTTCTAACGATGCTTTGTGAAGTCGACATGTCGCATACCTAAAGAACTGATCAACACAGAGAGCTTTATCATTTATCCTTAAAGTCGATCTTAGGGATTATTAAATTGTGTTCAGCACTACAAAATTATTAACGCTCTATTCACGTTTAAATAAGTAACATGTATTTAGGAGTCCAGGTGTTTTTTCCACAATTCACACGATCGATCCATCAATTCGTCTCATTGTCATTCGTAGTCAGCTGTTCATTCGCTAATATGACGCATGCTATTCGTAGTCTTTTAGCACTTTCGCTGACACTCTAAATCATTTCCAAAGCACTTTTCCGCAGATTTCACCTTATTCCACCTTTGTATTTGCATGGAAGCCAATGGTAAAGAACTCCACTTTACCGAGTGTTAATTCATGGCAGTATTCATAGAATTAAATGTTATTGAGATGGAGTGGCGCACCAAAGGGAACAGCCAGCTTGTGCTGTTAAATCCAGTTCGCGTTGCGCCGTATGTGATTTTGTAACGATTTCAACAACAATATAAAATAATCGAAGAAAGTGCATGCGTACTAGAATCATCTTCTCATCTCTACAATCTCAATTGCAGCTGTTTGTTTCATTCGGTCATCAGTCAAAGTACATTTCCTCGAATGCAGCTGTGGTTCCGAAACTTCGTGAGGAGAACTCTTTCTTTAACGCTTCCCACCTTTGCTCTTATTCGTAAATGGTTTACTTTGACTATCATTATTATTAGTGCCACTACTCTTACGAACCAGCGCGTGTGGCGCAGTGGTCGGAAGTGCCCAGCAACACACACGTAGAATCGATTCCCGCGTTCATGGCCCACCAAGCCTTCCATCCCTCCGAGGTTGGCAAATTGGTTCCAGACTTCTCTGGGAGGATGCAACACAGTCTCAATACATCGGTAGGTCACCGCAAGTCATTGTAAATGCCAGATATGCATTCAGTCACCTCCAGACGATGCTTAGTGAAGTCGAATGCATGGCGCACCCCTCTGGGATTGATCAACGCCGAGAGCTCTATTCTATTTTTTGATACCATTACGAGCATATTTGTAGCATTTTCTGTTTCATGCGATGTGTTTGCTGTAATCGCTCTTCAGTAGAGAAAAAGCGCCCACCTCTAGCAGCGATCTGCTACACTCACAACAAAGTATTTTTCCTATGTTCTTTGGTCTAAATTGTTCACTATTGCGTCAATTCGCAGCTGGTTTCCAATTTTTTAAAATTTATGTTTATATGCCCAAGAATCATGCAAGTCGTAGCTCTTCCTTCATCTGATTCGTTTGGTCATACTAATCATTCACAATGCTCTTCGGAATTCCCTCACAATCTAGAGCCGATTAGTTTTCACCAGATCATTCCCGATGTCGGGTGATTGCTGATAGCACAGTTAGACTAAGAAACTGGCTTAATGGAAGGCAAAGCAAAGGCCTCGTTGATGAAGTGGGTAACATGTGAGCCTCTTGAGAGGGTATTTACCGGTTCGAAGCTTCACCGCGATTGCGAGTTTTGCTCACTTCTCAGCATCATTACCAGGGCTTTTCTCGTATAAAACGAATCTCGTTGAAGATCAGTCTTCAAACCAACGGATTTATCTTTGTGTATAAACAGTTTGTAATTGCACGGAAGATAATTCATAGTTTGCAGAACACCGAATTGCAAGTGTCTGCAGCCAATATCACAAAGATCTCAGCGTCATTGTGGTTGTATTTCACATTATACCCTCCCGTGAAAATTTGTACTAGGCAGTAAAAGAAAAAGTTAACATAATTCATAATCCTCCAATACCGCATTTATCGCTTTGCATCACATTTATTTTTTGAAGGCTTGGCTTTTCAATAATAAAACTACACTGTTTTCTTGAAGAGCAAACACGAGGTGTTAATATAGTACTAACTCACAATAGCCAACGTTTCGGTTTCCCTGAACGGTTTCGTTCTGTGTAAGCCTCCAGTTATCTAGTTATTTGGTGGAGACCTGACGCACGGAATTTTACATCAGTGAGGAATGTGCCTGGCTTAGTTCAAAAAATCAGCCTGAGGTATGGCACGAGGTTACACGTGATCGCAAGGCGCTCCTCCTTGCGGTTAACTTCTGCATTTTTGAAATTTATCGAGAACGCATTAGGGGTTCTACGCAGAGATATTGTAGCTAAATTCTGGCAAGAGAGTAGCATATTTTAGTTTAAAATGCTCTCTATCATGCCTTTGTGCGCTATGCATAGTGTATTGCTTTGTTTTACTTTATGTTCCCAACTAGGTAATCTATGCGAACACATAGTGGCCTACCTGTTTCATAATGTATTCGTCTCCGCACACTTTAGAACGGGTCGGATGAACCATTCTCGTACTCATGCAATCACTTTGCCACTATGGAATATTATGCAATTTCGCGTTATGCATTAGACGGTCACACGAGCGGTTGCGAACTACCTGACGAGTGCTCGGTGGCAATCATTTCTACCGAATTGTCTACACAAGCCGTTTTCAAGCAACGTTTTACAGCTGCACTTATTTCGTTGTAAATAAGTTGGAGGATAAAGGAAATTTTATTCTCACTAGACATACCGCTTGGGGGCGTAGTTCCCACTACAAACATATCTCGAGGGAATACGGTTTCGTGGTCATTGGAAATGGTTACTTGTCGCGCCAATTTCAGAGATTCTTCCTTCTGCTCTCTTCTTTTACTCACACTGGTGGCTGTTCGAAACATGTATAGTGGTAATGAACCAGTATATTTTTGTTAGTTGGCTTTCGATAAGGCTTGGTGTCGTGGCCGTTCTCGGACAGGTTAATTTGAACATTCAAAAAAGGAGGCCATTTTCTTTTGGTTTCCCTTGGAAGAAATCTACGTGCTCTGGCTGTTAGTTCAATAGCTCAAGCCATTTGTCCGCCTCCTCTTGTGTAGAACAGATGACAAAACAATTGTTATTTTAACTTATTATTTACTGCCTACTCTTTTTAATCGCAGGGTATAATATATAGTATAATACACCCTGCCAATAAAAAGAGTAGGTAGTAAATAATAAGTCACAGCTATGATTATAGCTACAGCCTCAGCTTATCTGGGTGCATTGCCAATTTGTGCTCTCCAGATCAACCCAGCTGACGAGTGATTGCTGATGGCAGAGATTGATAGGACTAGCTGAGAAACAGGAGAAACGAAAGACCTGCACGGTGTGGTGAAAGAACGCACGTGAAAGCGTTATTTCTCGGAAAGGACAATAGCGCGTTCGTTCCCTACCGCAGGCACCTGCGGTCTGGAGTTTTGCAGATATCTCAGCATCATTGACAATAACTTATATATTTGCACTAGAGCAATAGCCTGGAATTGATCACTGGTGCACCCTCCGTAAGGGCAACAATGGCAAGGCTGGCTGCCAGTTTCTAGCCCCGTTGCCAACATTTCCATTTGTGAGAAGTACTTCCTGGAGCATTCAAAGATTGCACTGTTTAGTAACCTTCTAAGAAAGCCATGAGTTGTTGGACCAACATGCTTATTCTTTTTTTGTATTATATGAGGATTTCAAAAATAGCAAAGTTGCAAATCTTTCCTCTGGATGACTCTAAAGGAGTTACTGGCGGTCTGTAATGAGGATCTGGAAATGCTCTGGCACAATCATCTCAGTAATCGAGAAAGAACGGTGCCAAAATTGCTTTCTGCATGTTAACAAGAAGAATAAGAGCAGATTTTAAAGCCGTAGTCGAAGCCACGCATCAACCCAACCATAGTGGCTCAGGTAGGATTGCGCAGCAACAAAGCAAATTGAAACATTGGAGTCGGCATTACAGGAGAGGGATGGCCATCTGAGTGTTTGGGTATAATCAAACAATCAACAAACGTTCTCGCTTCTACACTTTGTCACCTATTTGAGTTCGAATTGTCATTAAGGCAAACTGCTATTAAATATCGAGGGTTGGAAAAGCGATCTGTGTTCGAAAATGACTGTCTTTTTTGCTGAGGCAATTCTTCTTCATAATGCTTTTCACTATATCTTCCGTTACCGTTTCTTTCAGCCGTACGACACTCCATCAGTGGTGTTACGAAGTAGCGTGCTTTACTTGTTATGCACTAAAACGCGAATCTTTTTGGTTTGATGGACCACTGAAACGCGAGAATGAGAGTAGTCTTTTTGGTAATAATTGAGGTCGATTTGTTTGCCTAATCGTTCGTGATCCTTCCTGGCGCTTTTTCTCGTATTTTTACTGACCTACTAGTCTCTTTTCTTTCATCATATCATTGCCTAAGAATTGGAGTCACTTGTAATGGGCAGCAAATTGATTTACCAACGCTGTAACAAATCATCCTAGTGCCGACATAAAGTTGTTCTACGATCTCTTATTCTTCACGCGCTTAGTTCATCCATTCAAAGAAAATCCTTCCACACTTTTCGTTTTAATGGTTATTAGAAAGTGCTTTATTTATGAACAAAATTATTGCAGTAGTTTATATATTCCACAGTATCCCAATATTTACTAGCAGCTTCAAATCTAAATCTCTTCCATTATGTTTTAATGTGTATAAATAATGTGTGTTTAACCAGGTAATCGCTTTTAATGGCTTAGGATTTGCTAAGATTGGTTTTTTCTTATCTCGTATGCGCTTTTCTAAAAAGTACATTGTAGTGGTACATTTTCCGTTCACGATATTCGTTGGGCTTTGTAGGTAATGTAGACAGGTGAGTATTTTATTCAAGTTAGTGAAAATGCTGTCACTTCATTTACACTGAGAACTTAAGGAGTAAGTTGACAACTGAAGGTTAGAACCTCAACTTGACAAGAGAATGAAACGACGTTTTGATGGGGTTTCTCGATGTTCACTCTCCAATTCACTTCTCCAATTCCTTGTTGTTTTTGGTGGGCGCGCCTTTTTAGCTGTGAACTTTTCTAGTCGGAGAACTTTTTTTCTCCCTAAAGATTCCAGATGGCCGTGAAGGGTATTTTTAGAATGTCACACCAGATTACTGACAAGTTATATGGATCGGAAGAAGACTTGTGACCTTTTGGTTTACGTAGCAGATAACAACCATTGAAGCTAATACGTTCTCAGTTGAGGTTCCGGATAAATAGGTGAAGTCCATCAGTTTTATAACTATGACATGGGAATGATCTCTTAGCTTTTCTCTCGACTCGCTGAAACACCCATCCGCCACGAAGGGTCATACAAATGTGGAAGGGAAGATGAAATCTAAATTTATTCTCGTGATGAAAAACTAGAAGCGCTACTTCAACGAAAAGGCCTAAATCAGCAGAGGTCAGTGCACCTGTTCCTTTGCAGTCCATTTACCACCATACCATCCGAGTTTAATGCTACCGACGTTTTGATACGATCTTAAGATCATTAACAAATTCACCGTTCAAAAATCCTACTTGGCAAATGCAAGGTCGGTTGCTTGGTTTATTATGGAGAAGAAATGACTAAGCACAAAAAGGATAACATCGCGTTAGCACTTTTACGAACTACGAAGGACGTTCCACTTTATCTCTCAGATTTTTGTGTGTTCCTTAAGCTCAAAAATGCTAAGATTCGTAATAAATGCATCTAGATTCTCATTTTAACCACGAGTACTTTAAAAATTGGCGCATTATGTTCGATAGCTTGGAGGAAAATTGAAAGTACAACGCGTTTGGCTTCGTACCAAACGTCGTCTATGCGTACGCATTCGGCTTCATTCGTAGCAACATTGATTGAGTGCATATTTTGCCTAAATGAAACGTTTCCGGTTTCTATCGAGACCTTAAGAGAGTGTTTTTATTTATGCAGACAAGTTCATCAACTGTTTTTCTTGATAGGGTAGCGTGCGTGGTTAGACTGAGCTTCGTGGTGTAACCAAAGCCACGTGTCAATAACAGGGAACTTTTAAGTACGCCACATGCATATTGCATCCCTAAAGGCTCCAAGCCGAACGCTTTAATCTTTATGAATACGTTGTTTTTTTGTGCAGCAATCGCGAGGTTGTTATAAAGCATATATTTACCTCCACAGAAAAACAGGCAAGACAATACAACAGTAGCTGACGTTTCGGCAGTATCGCCTTCTTCAGAGCCTCTTTTTTGCATGACTTCCAATGAGGAGTCATCAATCACATGCGTATATAATCAGCTGTTCTAACCTTCCTCATTGGAAGTCATGCAAAAAAGAGGCTCTGAAGAAGGCGATACTGCCGAAACGTCAGCTACTGTTGTATTGTCTTGCCTGTTTTTCTGTGGAGGTAAATATATGCTTTATAACAACCTCGCGATTGCTGCACAAGAAAACAATGTATTCATATTTCAATGCCGAGGTTAATAGAAAGTCGATCCTGGAGCTTTAATCTTTCTCCTTAGCAAAGTTACGCATAAATAACTCATAGCTTATTGATTCTTTACCGAAATATTTTTTGTGCATGACGCATTTTCACGTAATACACTCGCGGATTCCTGAACTTTTCCATTCAATTCGTTTCCTCTCTTCCATCACCCTTCACATTCTTAGGATTTACCTACATGCTTGGATGGTGCTCAAAGATTCTGGTATTCTTTATGAATGTCGTGTAAAACTAATCAAGTAGATTACTCCTTATATCCTAATACAGCACTACTATAAGCTTCCCAGGTCTTTATTAAGACAATCGGAAGGAGATCTTCTCATACTAGTTCGGCACCGAATTCCCCACCTCGGACGGATGAGTTGACTTGGGGAAAAAGTGAAACAGAAACTTACTCGTATTATTGAGTAGCGTTTGCTGTGCTGTTCTACCGACATCTCAAAAACGTTGTTATGAGCGCAAGAAAGTAAAGGTAAGTTCTTTATAAATGAAAAGTTGCAATATCCGTTATCCGCAAGCGAAACACATTACGAAAAGCCCTCGAGTATGATTAATCAAGTAGAGCTATTAAACGGTATTTGGGGAAATAATTTCAGAACTGATGCATGATTGCGTCAAATTAAAGGTGGGCAATTGCCTGGCACTGAGACGTCAAGAGTCTTCTGATGATTGGCTTGTTTCGATTCCAAACTAAGGCACTAGTCTTATAATCACAATTTTAACCGTTTTTGTCTACTGCCTAGACCTAGCTGAGAGACAGGCGAAACAAAGGACCCGCATGGTGTGGTGGTGAGCGCGTTACTCCCCGGAAAGGACTAATCTTATACTTCTTTGGAGTATTTGGATGTCTCGTTTTCATGGGTTATGCAGGTCCCAGCAAAATGCGCATCTTTTTAGAGTTTCGCTGGTTTCGCCAATGTATTTTCCTGTAGTCCCGAGGTCATCGTAGCCAAAATCACCACCAGAGGCAATCGCCACCTTTGTAGATCAGAGGGGAATTTCCCGCCATGCGACTATCTGGGTACCAAAACGTGGGTGGATCCTGGCATTGGTTTACTCTTAGCTGAGTTTCTTGATGGAAACGCCCGACTCCTCAGTTTGAAAGACCCAGCAAGGGATGAATCCATCCACTGTGCGTTGCAGTCGGACAGCCAGGTACACCTCTCAGCCTCTATAGGACCGGACTTTTTATGGACAATAACATTGACTTGATACATCGATTGACCATCGGACGTTTTTGCATCGACCGAATGCGGATTTAAAAATTTGATGTTACGAATGGAGTCTAATGCATGACGTACCATTCGGGATTAGTTAACGCGGAAAGATTTATCCTCCTATATTTTTCTTATCTTTTGTGTATCTTTTGCGATACACCATCCATACGTCGAGCATGTGGACCAGTCGATGGAAGATGTGAAGCGTACTGTGCATCGAGTCCGAAAACAACTTGTTCATCCTAGATATTTTATACTTTTAGCGTCAAATTTATATTATATAACGTTGTCAAATTCAGCAAATAAGCAAGTGCTTTCCCAATATCTGTTTTTTTGATAAGTAAACTTTTTTCTAATAGAGGTCGTCAAATGACTGTAATTTTCTCTTTTGCCTAACACTCCACCACTTCACCGCTAGTCTTTGCTACCAGTAGGAAGGAGCCATTGCGCGCAAGAACACCTAAGCGATATGCATCTTTAAATTCACATGTCATACAACAGTTAATATCTTTCACTTTTCATCTCCTATGATCTGTTTGAAATTATCTCCAGAAGAATCATCGCCTGTCGTCTCAACACCGTCTGGAGACCTTTGACGTTCAAGAAAAGAAGGACAAGAAGAGAGAAAATTCTTATCATTTGAGTAGCCATCAGCAGGCAATCAGAGTAATCTTAAATCGAATGAAGGAAGCAAATTTTACACGCTCGGTGTTTAAGACGTTTTAAGGTGGTTTCTCATTTCATCTTCTTCCTCTTCTGCTCAAAACTTTCTTATTTTGTCCTCTCACTCTGCAGGTACTCTCCGTAATATTTATCTTTTTATCTTTCATCTTTGTTTATACTATTTTTGGGCTTTTTTATCCGTTAAAGGCAAACCACGCCGGAAATGCACGTTGACGTCAAAAGAAGAGTTAGGCAAGGCGACACAATCTCGCCAAAATTGTTTACAGCCACCCTCCAGAACGTCATGCGAATATTGGAATAGGATAATATGGGAGTGAAAATGGATGGTCAGCAGATACATCACCTTCGCTTTGCTGATGATATCGTACTTATAACACCAGACATTAGCCAAGCGGAACGCATGCTTGCATACTTTTATAAAGCGTGTGGAAAGATTGGTCTTCGACTAAATCTAAAGAAAACGATGTTCATGAAGAACGGATTGGTTTAATTTGCCCCATTTGCGCTCAACGGAACGAATATCTCCGAATGCTCCAGTTATGTCTATCTAGGTCGGGAAATCAATATGGTGAACGACTTAGCTCCAGAGCTGAGCTGAAGGAAACGAGCGGCTTGGGGAGCTTTCAAGAACATCGAGAATGTAGAGTGAAGAGAACAAAGAACACCCGACTCCGCGCCCACCTTTTCAACTAAGCGGTTCTTCCTGCCCTAACGTATGCGTCAGAAACCTGGTCGCTACGTGAGAAGGATGAAAGATCACTCAGCGTTATCTAACGCACAGTCGAAAGGACGATGCTAGGAGTATCCCGTTTCACACAAGTAAGGGATGAGATCCGAAGCTCCGACCTACGTCAACGATCGAACGCCAAACAGTCGAAAATAAGGTGGACGGACACGTAATGCGTATAAATGATAACCGATGGACAAGAGCTGTTAGTGACTGGATTCCTCGGGATGTCAAACGTACTGCAGGAAGACCACTGACACGATGGTCAGAGTTCTTCAGGAAAAGCCTAGAAGAAAGGTATGATGCTGGACGAGTCCCTAAAGCGAGCAGAACCCACTGGGCTACTCTTGCACGCGACTGAGAAAAATGGAGGATTTACTGGCGCCCGCTCGAGTCACTCGACGATCAAGGGGACTACAGGTGATTCTTCACTGAAAATCGAAACACTATACAAAACTTGATAAGTTTGCACGAAGGTGGTAAACGATTTTTGTTCGGCTAACGTTTCGACGTCTTCGTTTTCATCAGAGCTGATGGTCTAAGTTGATGGTCCACAGCTGCACGTCTTCTTGATGTAGCGTTTTTGCCTTCATATCGAGTGGGATCCTCTTTAGTGGAGCGTCTCTCGAATGAAACATTCTCAACAAGCGGCGCTCTTTTATGCCGCTTGACTAGTTGTTGATAGTGGTTGTTCGGTTTTAGCCACTCCAAGTGAATGCCCACTGTCTTTCGTACTGTCGATGTGGTGTCTTCGATTTCGTACCGAGTCGGTTCCTCTTCAGTGGTGCACTTCTCGAATGGCGCAACCTCACTAGGCGATGCCATTCTATGAGACGGTTGTTGTTAATAATGGTTGTCCGTTGACAAGAATTTGCTTTCCAAAGGACAGTTGATCTTGCAGCAGTCATTATTATATAAGCATACACGTTACAAATTGATACTATTGTAAATCGAGTATCATTTAACCTCGGTATGAGTAATCGATGTACCTTTCTTCATCGGTAAACTAAGACAAGGTTGTTACAAAACATTTAATCAATGAACGCTTCAGCGTATACGCCTTCTTCAGAGCCGATTCTATTCAATGGTCCACTTACATTTCGGAACATCGCGTGTGAGAAAGACAAAGACCTCGACACGTTAGCCAACATATCGAGATGACGAACAGCTGCAGATTTATTTATTTAGTGGGATTATCGGCTCTGATGAAGGCGAAGACAGGAAGCGTGCAGAATAAATGTCTGCTAACAACCTTGTGTTAGTTTATCAATGAAAGAAGGTACATTGATCATTTATAACGAGGTTAAATGAAGGTCGCCTTACAATACCATGCGAAGTATCTGTAGACTGACAAGTAGCATGAATCCTTTGGTCATACTGCGCAAAGGATTCACTTGTTTTCTTTCGACTCAGCATTCTTTATTCGCGTCTATTCTATTTTATGTAATGAAATGCTGCATCTGTCAGAAGTAGAAAATAGTCGTCTGGAAAAGTACGTTTGACAACAATATTGCTACAGTTACAGAACCACTTAAGTCTTATTAGTTGTTAGCCCAGACTAGATTTTTTTCAGCTGAACTCTCTCGAAATGTCACCGTTCTGCTCGAGCTAATTTTCTTTACCAAAATATATTTAAAAGTTTGCAGAACGATCAGAGTCCTACTATAGCTTTAAATCGTTCTCTATAGATTTTTTTTTACTCATTATGCTTTGAATCGGACCACATGAAATGATATCCTGATTATCATAGGACTTATATCACTGATAATCTGGACTGGCGTATAAAGATTACCGTCGAACTGATGAGTCTTATAAAGATTGTCCTCAGAGCGACTGTCAATAGCAGAGAGAAAAGTGGCACAGTGGATTTATCGATATGTCGATATCTTAAAAGGGAAACGATTTCTGCTATCAATTAGAATTTCGCAAACGTTGCTTGATGGTATCAATAATTATTGTCATTCCTTCCAACAGCTAACCGCTTCATCGTTTCTGGGATGTGTTCCTGGGTGTCGGGCTGCGATGTGCAGCGTGGGAATCATCTTCCCGGCAAGACCTCCCAAGCTGAGAAGGAGTCCGGCATTTCTAACAGTAAACCTAACTAAGAGTGAGCCAATACCAGATACACACCGTCATGGTATCAAACTAGTCGCATGGTGGGAAATCTCCCCCTGGTTTACAAGGGCGACACCTGCATGTGGTAGCGACGACCTGTGGCAGACTTTGGCTAGGCTGACCTCGGGACTCTAATTAACTACACTTACTAAAACAGTTCTGAAAAAAGTGGAAATTTTAATGGGGCTCGTACGACCACTGAGTACGGGCCATTCACCTGTCCAAGTAAGCAATTATCATCATTATTTTCATTTTTCACTGCCTTCTATTGGGCCTGTCAATATTTATCTGAAAATTCTTTTCTCATTTTTTTGGCTGAATTCCTCTTTCAAACAAATGACTCTATTATCGCCTCACTTTTTGGACGTACGATATTTAATCGATGCACTTTTACGGTATGTTTTGATCACTATAGGCTCCAGGAGTGCGAGCCGCATGTGTAGTGCAATGGTTAGAGGTGCCCTGCAATACACAAGTGGTCTTTGCTTCGATTCTGCCCCTCAGGTTCACCAAGTCTTCCATCCCTCTGGGGTCGGTAAACTGCTCTCACACCTGTCTGGGAGGGGAGCAGCATTAACCCGATACATCGGTAGGCCACAGCGAGTCATTGTGTAGGCCAGATATGCATTTAATCACCCATCATCGTCTAACAATGCTTGATAAAGTCGAATAAATGGCACATCTCTCAAGAAATGATTACCTCCACAGAGCTTTATTTTTTTTATCCGTTATAGGCCAAAAAAAGTTTTGAGATAATACTAATGAACAGTTTCATTGGGCCAATCATTTAACTTTTTTATGGCGTCTTGCATCTTGTCTTAACGAGGTGTCAAGACACGACACCAGTGTAGGGTTATTTTAAAGCCCATTACACTTATATGACATTTTTTGTCGAAGAACAAAATTTGCTACGGCAATTAAGTACAATGTGGCAGAAACATAACATGGGAAATGCTCTATTACACTCCAAACCAGTTTTCTACTTCGCACGTTAACGCTCTTTGTTGTTCGGGATCTGGTCGTGTTTTTTCAACGTTCCCACATTGTTGTCAGTATTTTACTCTTGTACAACATAAAATAGTTACATAATGTTGAGTTATCAGCTTAAATAAATAGCAATTTAGTAAAATGGTTAAGTTTCTTCATGAATGAAAGGAATCCTCTTGCAATTTTTTGGTGATTTCACTAGTGTTTTGGCGCCTACCAACCTGCGTTGCGCTCGCGCTTTATTCAGTGGAGGTAATTTTCCAGAATAAGAAAGCTCTACCGTTTTTCGAATTTCTGCTTTGCTTACTAATTTTCATATCTATCATCAGTACTCGTTGCTTAAATAGCACAATTTGAGCGGATTTTAAACTCATTACCTTTTCATTCAACTCTTCCAACGATTTGTTGAGGTCGACACTTGCTAATCATAATTGCTTGCTTACTTGACTGACCCGTCCTCACTGGTCGTGCTGGCCCAGGCATGACTTCCATTTTTCGGAAATTCGTTGGTTACACCTTTTTGTAACAGTGCCCAGGTTCGACTTTCTCTTAACCTCGGCATTGGAATATGAATGCGTAGTTTTCTTGTTCAGCAATCGCGAGGTGGTTATACAGCATACATTTACCTCCATAGAAAAACAGTACAATACAATACAACAGTAGCTGACCTTTCGGCAATATCGCCTTCTTCAGAGCCTGGAAGGGTATACTGATATACAATTTATTAAGCCAAACACTTCAATAACACTTACAGTAACACAGACGAAAAACTTCATGGCAATTACATGATCAACAGCTCGAAAAATTCGCCGCTTTTTGACATGACTTCCAATCCTAGGGGCTTTTTGGATAAATGCCAAAAATCCGGCAATGAATAGCAGGGAGGAATGCCCAGAGGTTAGACGCGACCTGGCCCCGTATCTTTGGATCAATTTCTGATGTGGAGTGGCGCAGTCATCAACCATATGCGACTATAATCAACTGTTCTAACCTTCCTCATTGGAAGTCATGTAAACAAGCGGCTCTGAAGAAGGAATACTGCCGAAACGTCAGCTACTGTTGTGTTGTATTGTATTGTGTGTTTTTCTATGGAAGTAAATGTATGCTGTATAACAACCTCGCTATTGCTGAACAAGAAAGCTACGTATTCATAAACCCTTTTGATTTCCTGGAATCCCGAGGTCAGCTTGGCCAAAGCCTGCCTCAGGTCTTCACTATCACGGGCAGCCGCAGCCCTTGTGGATCGGAGGGAGATTGCCACCATGCGACTTTGATACCACGACGGTGGTGAATCCTAGTATTGGTTTACTCTTAGCTAGGTTTTCTCATGGAAACGTCGGGCTCCTCAGTTTGAGAGACCCAGCAAGGGATGTATCCCTCCACTATGCATCGCAGTTCGACACCCATGAACACCTCCCAACCACGATGATGCGGAAAACCATTAGGAGGATAGGAGCACTGACTCAATACATCGGTGGGCCACCGTAAATAATTATGCAAAGCAAAACATGCATTGAATGACCTCCAAAACTGCTTAGTAATGATACTTACAATACACTTGATAAGTATAGTGTACCGAGCTGGACAAGCTGGATACTCTACAAAACGTTTCATCTCTTATTTTGTGCCTATTTCTTTTTTCATGGCATGGTGTGATGTAAAACGTTGAGACGTTGATTTCTGATTGTTGATGGAACTATAAAAAGTTGGCTTAAAGAAGGACAAAGCAAGTCCGCAGGTTGGTTCAATGGATAACGCGACAGCCCCGGAAAGGATTGTTGTGGGTTCAAAATCCTCTTGGAAGTTCGAAGTGTTGCTCATATCTTGAGCATCCCTATGAGTGTGTGAAAATATTTTCATTCAACTCTTCCAACGATTTGTTGAGGTCGACACTTGCTAATCATAATTGCTTGCTTACTTGACTGACCCGTCCTCACTGGTCGTGCTGGCCCAGGCATGACTTCCATTTTTCGGAAATTCGTTGGTTACACCTTTTTGTAACAGTGCCCAGGTTCGACTTTCTCTTAACCTCGGCATTGGAATATGAATGCGTAGTTTTCTTGTTCAGCAATCGCGAGGTGGTTATACAGCATACATTTACCTCCATAGAAAAACAGTACAATACAATACAACAGTAGCTGACCTTTCGGCAATATCGCCTTCTTCAGAGCCTGGAAGGGTATACTGATATACAATTTATTAAGCCAAACACTTCAATAACACTTACAGTAACACAGACGAAAAACTTCATGGCAATTACATGATCAACAGCTCGAAAAATTCGCCGCTTTTTGACATGACTTCCAATCCTAGGGGCTTTTTGGATAAATGCCAAAAATCCGGCAATGAATAGCAGGGAGGAATGCCCAGAGGTTAGACGCGACCTGGCCCCGTATCTTTGGATCAATTTCTGATGTGGAGTGGCGCAGTCATCAACCATATGCGACTATAATCAACTGTTCTAACCTTCCTCATTGGAAGTCATGTAAACAAGCGGCTCTGAAGAAGGAATACTGCCGAAACGTCAGCTACTGTTGTGTTGTATTGTATTGTGTGTTTTTCTATGGAAGTAAATGTATGCTGTATAACAACCTCGCTATTGCTGAACAAGAAAGCTACGTATTCATAAACCCTTTTGATTTCCTGGAATCCCGAGGTCAGCTTGGCCAAAGCCTGCCTCAGGTCTTCACTATCACGGGCAGCCGCAGCCCTTGTGGATCGGAGGGAGATTGCCACCATGCGACTTTGATACCACGACGGTGGTGAATCCTAGTATTGGTTTACTCTTAGCTAGGTTTTCTCATGGAAACGTCGGGCTCCTCAGTTTGAGAGACCCAGCAAGGGATGTATCCCTCCACTATGCATCGCAGTTCGACACCCATGAACACCTCCCAACCACGATGATGCGGAAAACCATTAGGAGGATAGGAGCACTGACTCAATACATCGGTGGGCCACCGTAAATAATTATGCAAAGCAAAACATGCATTGAATGACCTCCAAAACTGCTTAGTAATGATACTTACAATACACTTGATAAGTATAGTGTACCGAGCTGGACAAGCTGGATACTCTACAAAACGTTTCATCTCTTATTTTGTGCCTATTTCTTTTTTCATGGCATGGTGTGATGTAAAACGTTGAGACGTTGATTTCTGATTGTTGATGGAACTATAAAAAGTTGGCTTAAAGAAGGACAAAGCAAGTCCGCAGGTTGGTTCAATGGATAACGCGACAGCCCCGGAAAGGATTGTTGTGGGTTCAAAATCCTCTTGGAAGTTCGAAGTGTTGCTCATATCTTGAGCATCCCTATGAGTGTGTGAAAATATCTCCTTCAATTCATTCTTGGGATAAAAGAATAAAGTGCTTGGAATTTTCCAAAATTCACGACGGTTGTTTCATGCATTGGACTCCATTTGACTCCATCACAGAATGATTGCTCGCACATTTGATGTATATTCTCACTTGTGGTGACCTATCGATGTGCCGAGTCATGCTCTTTTTTCAATAACAAGTAAAGCAGCAATTTTCTGATTTCGAATGGGTGGAGAGTTCGGTTTACCGGAGCATGAAATCGGACCAAAAGTCATCTCAGTTTCGAGTTGGCATTCGTTTATGCACATGCTAGATCTTTTACAAGGTTCCTTTGCTTCAACAGTCTTTGTTCTATCATTTTTTGGAAACTTAATTTATAATCGCTCTGATAAGTGTCTCTAAAAGTGAAAACACTTTTTCTCAGCAAACTGGCAACCAGTTTTAAAGTCTTGTTGTAGTTTAAAGATTGCAATTTCTTTGCAATGTCCAAATTTACAACATCAGCTTTCGGTGCTTATTACAGTATGCATGAATAGAATCCGTTGCTCACAATGAAATTATTGCACAAGGGACACTTTGAAAATGTAGTTGACAAGGACAAGAGCTTCTCATAGTGGAAAATCTGTTACTTATAACTAAATCCATGTTTTTCTTTAGTGCATATGTACTCTTCACTAGTATCGCGTTTACACCCTCGATTCATGCCTGTTCATTTTACTATGCAAACAGACAGTCGGGTTAGTATGTTCTAACCGCGACATGACGATCTAGCGTTTCTTCTCTTATCGGCCTGCTGAATGTCGATTGAGGGTAATTCTTACCTAAATGGAATTCTGACCTAGTGGATATTCCCAGTTCGTCGACAAAGGCAGTAGTTAACATTTGAATCAGAGGCGTGGGAGTTTGATGCGTTGCGAGAAGGATTCTTTCAGAACTACAGCGGTTCCTGCGGTGAACCTCAATGAATTCATTCCAAAAAAGTGACGAACTGAATGCGAGACCAAACGTGCCGTTCTAGACATTGAAACACCTTTTTAAATATTTGCAATGGTCGTCTATCGTCACTACGAGACCAACATCATTTCATAGATAGTTCCGTGTACATAGCAACAGTTCCACTATACCTCTACGTGCTCCAACTTTGTATGGCGTAGACACTTCGTAAAAACTACTTACTCTTCTCACACATGTAACTTTTATTATATTTCGTTCGTGTTTTTGTCATGTTTGTTAACAGAAAGTTTTTTAGAGATAACCACTAGTTTACTATCTAACGATCTGACTATTAGTAAGAGGATCTATTTTTCGGAAAAAGAAAAAAGGTGCCATTCCACCTCCACCGGTTATCGATTTGCGATCGTCATTCGTTATCGGTTTTCCATGTTTCAACGCCTTGAGTTTGTCTGACGCTAAGCGAAACGGTTTACTAATTTTTTTGTCGAAATAGTAAATTCTTAAGACGAATTGAACAAGGAGGACGAGTTGTAGTTTCTTAGAGTATAACTACGATGTTATGTTTAACGTACCAATGAATTTTTTTCTTTTATGCGGAAATACCGTTCACCTGTGTCATCTATATCACCTGTAGTCCCGTTGATCGTCGAGTGACTCGAGCGGGCGCCAGTAAATCCTCCATTTTTCCCTATCGCGTGCAAGAGTAGCCCAGTGGGTTCCCCTCGCTTTAGGGACTCGTCGAGCATCATATCTTTCTTCTAGGCTTTTCGTGAAGAACTCTGACCATCGGGTCGGTGGTCTTCCTGCAGTACGTTTGACATCCCGAGGAATCCAGTCACTAACAGCCCCTGTCAATCGGTTATCATTCATACGCATTACGTGTCCGGCCAACCTTATCTTCAACTGTTTGGCGTATAAAACGGCATCTTTGATTTTCGATCGCCCATCCCTTACTTGTGTGAAACCGGATACTCCTAGCATCGTCCTTTCGACTGAGCGTTCGATAACGCTGAGTGATCTTCATCCTGCTTACGTAGCGACCAAGTTTCTGACGCATACGTTAGGGCAGGAAGAACCGTTGAGTCGAAAAGGTGGGCACGGAGTCGGGTGTTCTTTGTCCTCTTCACTACATCCTCGATGCTCTTGAAAGCTCCCCAAGCCGCTCGTTT
>MQTX01000213.1:42180-73306 GCA_009735665.1 Angiostrongylus cantonensis
AACGTCCGATTCGGGTTGTAAGCTGTTCGAATGAATTGATGTTCATGGACAAACTCGTGTTGCCGAGAGCGCCGACACCGCCTACGCCTCTACTATCACATGTTCCGAGGAACAGTTCTTCTCCAGTGTCACAGACGGCTTTGAATGGGTGGCGTCGTCTCGTGTCGGCCAGGCTGATGACGTCGTATCTTATCATTCTTGCTTGCATGAGCAAGTCTATCGAGGAATCGGATGCAGGTGTACGTGCATTGTAGGTGCAGATCATCGCCATAGTTCTTCGTTGTCGAGGTAGCTTCCAATGGTGCTGAGATTTTAGTAGCCTCTCCGCACTCGTTCTACCCAACGCTGCAAATTGGTGGCTCTTTCAAGGCTAGGGGAATGAGGCCCGTTTATATTACTGTGTTTAGCATTTTAATACCCTCGCATTGCTTGCTGGACTCTGAATTTGGATGCTGAGTATACTCACGGGTAGCTTGCCAGGCTCTCCTAAAGTGCACATGGAGCTTATTTGTTGGAGGCGACTTCTAATCGCCTCTTATATACTTCCCTGTCACTTGATTGCAGGCTTTTGGCCGAAATGACTCGTAGAATACAATCCGCATAAAGCGAAAACGCACCCACACACTCATGCATGAGCACGCCTAGCAAATACAGAAATTATACGCCAAATCGACTCAACAGAAGCAGGGAGTCTCTCCCTTGGATCCACCTGCGTCTCAGGAAAGCAAAGGTGGCTTTTGGTTCGCCATTAACCCTCTATCCGCCACCTGGGGACGCGCCACGTACCCTCGCGACTAACTGGACCCAGATTCCTCGTATGAGGGAGATCCGCGGGGAAACACCGTTAACTAGTGAAATCCTCAATAATGTAATTTTGTTCCAACAAAAAGGTCATAACGTTTGTAATGCACATTCTTCATATTTGTGAGAATATGGCAACCATCGTCGCTACTAAGCAATGATTGGAGAACTAAAATATAACGCACTTGTGAAAAGGGACCGACAGGGATAAAAAGAGGAAACAAAGCAGAGACTTCTGAATAACATGCTGCAAAGTGTAAGAAAGCTGTCTTCAGGCAATTTTCAAAGATTTTATAGAGTTTTATTTGCTATGAGCATACCTACGGAAAGTTTTTATCCTTTCACGGAAAACTTCTTAAATTCATATTGCTGCTTAGGACCGTGGTTTTTGAAATTTACTTTTTCCTATGGTTTTACGAAAGCCTTCATCCTTTTAAAGGTTTTGTACACATTTGGTCTATTGGGTGGATCTACTTAAAAAATCGTTATAGAAAGTCAATCGTGGATACTTTTTATTTACTGCTTACCATTATTTGCCACGGTAAGGTGTGATGTGAAATCCAACCACTTTGATGCTGAGGTATTCGTAAAACTTAAGACCGCAGACCAGATATGAATCCGCGATTACCCTTTTCCGGAAGCTCACGTGTTAACCACTGGACCACTGAGACCAATTATAGAATTTGGATTAAAGGATTTGCTAACTATCTGGGTCGATTTGCTATTAACCTCGGGAGGATTGATCAATAATTCGCTTTTTTCTCACTTAACACATCCGGGGTTGCTATTACAACATTTTTTCACAATAGCTGACATTTTAGCTCCTTCTTCAGACCCTAAAAAGGCAAAGTTCATATGCAATCTGCTTGTAAAACGATTTCATAACCCAAGCAGAAAAAAATTTTTTTGGGCCATCAAGCTCCCCTGTTGTGGACAATAGTAATAATCTGCTGTCTGCTCATCAAAGAAACGATGCAGCATTCTATTACTACAACGATGCTAAGATATTTGCAAAACTCCGGATATCAGATGGCTGCGGTGAGGAACGAAGGCATTATTACCCTTTCCGGGAGCTAGCGCGTTCACCACCACGCCATGCTGGTCCTTCGTTTTGCCTGTATCTCAGCCATTTTCCTACTGTGGCGCATTGTTAACGATGCTTACAACCTTTATTTACTCATTTATTATGTACTATGCAGCAATTCTTGTATCCATTGATTTTCGTTCTTTTTTTTCAGATCAGCAACGTTGTTAACGTAGTTCTATTTTACGGCTTTAATAACATCCTTTCTTGCCAACTCCATTCGATCATTTCTATCCACTTCTTTCGTCTTCACGATTAATTTTTATTTGCGCTTAACAGTGCAGAGAAAGTTCTATATTTATTTCTTGTCCAAGTAAAACTTTATTATTTCAAGCATGATCGTATTGCCTCATTGCTTTTTCTGATTTCATTCCGTGAATACTCATAAAATTCGCTGCATTGAAGAATTCGTTATTCTCCATGCCATTAACACTTCAATTTCTCGATGTACTATTCTTGTTTTCCTTTTTCTTCCTTCTTTCTTAAACTCGCCAGTAAAGTAATTTTCCCAGCTAGAATGTAGTGAAATCTTTTTCTTCAGCTATGGGCCACAAAGGAGCACCAACGGAAGAGACTAATCCAACATTAACAGGTTATTAATCGGTTACTAGTTTTTATTCGCATTTAATTTTTACCGCTCTTGATTTTGTGAGGGATACTTCGTTAAAACCGACTCCATGGCCTCAGAGAACCCTTCGAGGGCGTTTCAGCGATGTGAAAAATAAAAAGCTGTCGTAAATAGTGTAAAGCAAAGTATATTTTGTGATGACAAGGTCAAATCGAATGAAGTTCTAGAACCCCTAGTGTCGAGCACAATTTCCTATGGATGGCGGCTATTGAATCCGATTCATAGCACCGTAGAGATGGCTGAATCAGCGTTTTGCCTTCACAGTTACCTCGTCGGGATCCACCGATGTGTAATATCGATGTTACTTGATGCTGAGATATTTACAAAACTCCGAATCGCAGGTGTTTGCGGTGGGGAGCGAACGAAAATCGATCTCTGTCATCAGCAATCACCCGTCAGAACTAGCTGAGAGACAGGCCAAAGGAAGGACCCGCATGGTGTGGTGGTCTACGCGTTACTCCCCGGAAAGGACAATCGCGCGTTCGTTCCTCACCGAAGACACCTGCGGTCCGGAGTTTTGCAAATATCTCAGTGCCATTGAAGCTATATTTCGCAACATACCCTGCTATTAAAAAGAGTAGGCAATAAACAATAACTCGCCGATCCTGAAAGATGTAACGCATAATTTTTCGGAGCGTGAGATCGAACCAAGGACTTTGTGAGCATTTCAGGGTAACTTTAATCGCTGTCTACGCGCTACTTATAGAGGTTCGCAAAAAGTCATGTTGTATGTTTATAAGGCAGTTAAGTTTGGAAGAATCCAGCATCGTGGTAGTCATTACGACGTAGTTTTGGGGCACCACTACTTTGTTGCTTAGCGTAGTTAGCATCCTCCCAACGGTCTACCGCCTCATCGTGAATGCGAGGTGTTGCTGGGTGTCGGGCAGCGATGTACAGTCAGAGACTCGTCGCCCAGCAGGGTTTCCCAAGCTGAGAAGGAGTCCGGCATTTCCACCAGGAATCACACTTAAGAGTAAGCCAATACCAGGATCCACCACCGTCCTGAAATCAAACTAGTCGCATGGTGGCAAATCCTCCCTGTAATCCACAGCGGTGGCGACCACTTGGGGCGGACTTTGGCCTGACTTACCTCGGGACTCCTGGGAAACGCAATGGATAAATTAGCAAAACTCCGAAAAATGAAGGATATGCTGGGGCCGCAAAGCCAGTGAGGACTGGCCGTCCACCTATCCAACTAAGCAGTAACCATTGGGGTTTTCGCCCGAGAAAAGTTTTTTTTTGCAAACAAAGTGTTTTGCATGAGTTGTCAATTGAGGAGAGAAATTCTAGCGGCTAAACTTTTTTTCAGAAACGGAACCAGATCGCGGTCAATGGTCAGGGAAGCTGGATTTTTTGATGAGTATGATAGCGTATGCTGTTGGACTCGGTGATTTCATTTCCAAGAATTGAATTGAATTTAAAAAGAAAATTACACTTCCACTTCTACTTAACCGAATATTTCTTTTCTTGAACAAGATTTTCGTTCTTTGGAGAGTCGATGGTTCTGACAGAGCTTTCTCATGTTCTTGCCACTTGCATGGTATGGACTATGCTGTCATCAAAATGGGAAAATAGCAAGCACTGATTTATTCTTAGCTACGTTTTCATATAGAACTATTAAACTCGAATGACCATTTATTTTCTTTGCTTTGCATTATAGTTTTTCACAATTACATTTCGAATGACAGAAATAGGAATGCGTAGTTTTCTTGTTCAGCAATCACGAGGTTGTTATACAGCGTAAATTTACTTCCATAGAAAAACACAATACAATACAACACAACAGTAGCTGACGTTTCGGCAGTATCGCCTTCTTCAGAGCCGCTTTTTTACATGACTTCCAATGAGGAAGGTTAGAACAGCTGATTATAGTCGCATATGGTGGATCAACCGCATATGGTGGACAGAAATAGGTTCCAACTGTGATGGAAATAGTATACTAATAGTAAGAGTACTTACTTGGATACTTGGACGGCTCGTCCTGACTGGCTGTACTGGTCCCAGCATAATCTCTATTTTTTTTGGAGTTTTGATGGTCTATCCATTGTGGTTTTCTGGAGTCTCAACGTCAGGCAGGCCGTCTGCTTCAGGTCGTCACCACCACCGGGTATTCGCCACCGTTGTGGATCAGAAGGAGATTTCCACGAAGCGACTAGTTTAATACCAGGACGGTGACCGATGCTGACACTCGTTTACTCTTAGCTGGGCTCCCTGATGGAAACTCCGGGCTCCTTCTGAACTTGGTAGACCCTGCCATTGGGGTGAATACCCCGCTGCACATCGCAGTCCGACACCTAGGAACACATTCCGGCCACAATGTAACGGTAAACCGTTGGGAGGATTAGTAGGAATAGCAGCAGTGTTTCTGTGTGATCAGTCATCATAGAGTTTCGGCTCTTCCTTTTTTTCCCTTCCTCTTCCTCAAATCCGTTATCTATACAATCTTCGGACATGCGTCTATTTTTGGCTGCTTATTTGGATGATTTCATTTTTCACGGACATCGTTGAATTCTGGTCGAGTTGAATCGTTGTGGAATCTTGGGATAGCTATACCTAAGCTTCTACATGTCTTTGCCAAACGCAGCTGCTGGACTTTGTGGATTAGAAGAAGCTTTCTCCAGATAAGTCTGGCACCGATGTACCGATTTCGGTGAAGTAGCTGGCTTGGTGGCGGAGTCAAACCACTGACCAAGCATGAACTGCTACACGGCGCTCTTCTGTAATAATCGCGCTTCCTGTGTTCCCGTTATAATCTAAGTCACAATTACTAACAATAACGGTACAGGTTAAAATCATTTTTACTTTATTCAGGAAATGTGTGGCGTTTTCCGTATTTGTGTTTCAAAAACGGTGGCGGTTCATTTTTGGTTGTGTATGCGATTTTCTTCTGTTTGGCTGCTGTACCGATTTTTATTATGGAGGTTACAATTGGTCAATACTTGCAAAGAGGTGCTATGGAAATGTGGAAGATGTGTCCGATTTTCAAAGGTAACACCATTTGTGGCAACAATGAAATAATAAGTCTAAATATTTTGTTCTTTATTTTCTTTCTTCCGAGTTTTTACGTCAACTATGTTGTTTGTAAGAGAATCATATTCGTTGCTTATAACATTCGGAGGATTAAAAGGTAAAGATGTAGCAGATGTAACATTTATTAATATGATAATTATTATTTATATTTATTGGTTCAACATTTCAATAAAGTTCATAGTTTAAAAAAAAACTTTTCAACCGAAATGTAACCGTTTTTCAGCGATATTAAAACCGACATGAAAAGTGAGTTACAGGCGGGGCGATACAGACTGGCCAAAATCATCTACCGCCACGCTCGAGAACGTCATGCGAACGCTGGAATGAGACAACAGAGAGTGGAAATCGATGTTCAGCAATTATACCATTTTCCCTTTCCTCATGACATCGTCCACATAACACTAAGTTTTACCCAGGGAAACGAATGCTTACCGGGTTTGATAACATTTGTGGTAATATTGTTCTTCGACTAAATCTCACGAAAACGATGAACAACGGATTGGTTTCGTACGCTCATTTATACTCAACGGAGCGAATGATCCAACTACGTCTAAGTTGGGAAAACAGCGTGATGAATGACCTATCTCCAGAGCAGAGCAGAAACAAGTGAGCGGCTTGGGGAGCTTTCAAGAGCATCGAGGATGTAGTGAAGAGAACAAAGAACACCTAACTCTGTGCCCACCTTTTTGACTCCACGATACTTCCTGCCTTAACGCATGAGTCAGAAATCCAGTCGCTACGCAAGCATAATGAACGACCATTCAGCGGTTTCGAAAGGGCAGTTGCAATGGTCGATGATATACTATATAAGTGAAGGAAGTGATCCGAAGTTCCGACTTACTCAGCGATAAATTCAGTGGTCTTTGTTCCACACGCCAAAATTTCAAAGATAAAAGGGATCGTACACGTGAGATATCGAAACGACAACCGTTCAACAACAGCGATGAATGACTTGATTCCTCGGGATGTCAAACGCGCAGCATGAAAACCACCGCCTCGATGATTGAAACTGTTTGCTAACAATACAGAAGAGCACTGTGATGCTCAATAGGTTTCCAGAGCGAGCACATCCAACTGGGCTACTATTGCATGTAGCAGGTTGAAATAGAATTTACTAGCGCCCCCTCGATTTGCTCGACGATCAGAAGGGCATCAGGCGTTAAAGGTAATTCAGCGCTTTTGAATGTATCGATGACAGTCGATGCCAATCAGTTCGCACCTTGTTAATGAAGAGGGATAATATTGTCTTGCTAATAAAAGATGATACCAATCCTCTTTTTTCTTTTTTCTTTTTTTTTCTGCCAGTAAACAGTTGTTTCAAGGATGACTGATTTTCTAACGAGCAGCACGTGGAAACTTGACTATGTGAATCTTCGGAACAGAAAAAATACTGATCGCATGGTGGTTCGCTTGCACAATGCAGTGGAAAAGCGCTAGATATTGCTCATACCTCAAGAAAGAAACTTCATAGCAAATATAAAGCCACCCTTTTTTCATTTAACAATAGCGATTTTGAACAGAACTACGTTAGAAGGGTATTATCATGGTTGCACTCAAGAATTTCGCTTATTCGCCAACCACAAACTGATGGATATTTTAAAATGGAGGGGATCCAATCAATCACAGTGGCAGGCACGTGGGCACCATTTAAGAGGAATTTGATCTGTGCTGTCTTCTCAGTTCATATAAGAAACGTTAAAGATTTCTGTATGTTCTTGTGGAAAGATAAGAAGCTGCAGAAGTAACAGAGGCACCAAGTGATTGATGTATGCCATTCCTATCCCATAGTTGCAAATTATATGGGCGCAAAGTCACTTTCTGTTGACGAAAGATTTATGAAGGGAATGCGTAATTCTGAATCGGATTACGTGCTAATGAATCCAATGAAAATCCTTCCAAAATCAACTAATACGGAATTTTTTGAAAGGCAGAGAATCTAAGAAATCGTGTTTACTTATGATGTTCAATTCTTCATTGGTGAATGAAACTTAAAGGATGAATAAAAGGATGAAGCTCTCTGCGTTGATCAATCTCTGAGGGATGAGCTATGCATTCGACTTCATCAAGTATCGTTGGAGGCGATCAAATGCTTAACTGGCGTTTACAGTCGCGGTGGCCTACCAATGCATCGACCCAGTGCTGCTATCCTCCCAGATTAGCACCAATTTGCCGATCCCAAAGGAATGGAAGGCTTGGTGAACCATGGGTGCGAGAATCGATTCCACGTGCTTGTCGCAGTGACGCCTGCAACCACTGTTCCACACGTGCTCCTGAATGAAACTTAGTGGACTAATTCCCTATGGAAACTCAGTGGAATTGGAACTCGAGGAATAATAGTGACAGAGCTTTTTTTGATCTTCTCTTTTAAAACCGGATTCTGAGGGAAGTTTCAAGTTTATCATGGAAACTTTCTGCCCATAGAACTTGATGAAGAGAGGAAGGAATGAGCAGAAATATGGAAATCGCTGCAAGTTTCACCTACTAGTTTAAGAAGAAAAATTGTTAAACAACATATTTATTGCATTTACTTTTCCAGGAGTTGGTATTGGCAATGTGGTGATCGCTTTTATGTGTATCGCCTATTTTTGTGTGATTATTAGCTGGGCGATTTTCTACATGATTTCCTCGTTTAGTAGCATTTTTCCGTGGGAATCCTGCGATAACTATTGGTGAGCGACTTTTTAAACATCTCAAAACCTCTCTTTATGTTCAAAAAAGTAGTTTGTCAAATCGGTATTTTGGCGCAAATCATCGAAATATTTGCCTCTCATGGTGTAGGAACGACCCAGGTGGTTATTAAACCAAGAAGCTGGGAATGATTTTTGCAAGTAGAGAGTAGTATTTGAATAAAAGATAAAAGTGGTTGGACGGATTTTTTGCCTGTACAATAACTATCAGTGACGTAGTGATGTACCAGCTAAGTGCGCCTATCCTCCGTGATAACTGTGCTACCAATTTACCGAACTCAGAGGGATGAAAGAAATGCTTGTTTAGCGAGGCACGGGATCGAGCAAGGGATGTATACTGCAGGACATCTTTAACCACGGTGATGTCTGCCCTCGTTACTTGAATAAGGAAACGAAATGGTCTGCATCACCCGTAATCTCGTTATTCAACAAATAACTTGCGGGAGCAAATCTACTCTATAGATCATAATGGGCTGTGCTCGTTCGCGGAACACGACCACCATCACGTATTTGCATGAAGTCGTATTTTTCGCGGTATCGCAGTAAAAATAGCAACATGCAGGTCGCCGTGCAAACCTGGGGCAAGATTTACATTTATTTACATCTACATATGGAAATGTAGTGCTCACCTTGGTCAGAGGCTTTTGAGAGAATGAGATTCAGTCTAGAGAAGTATTTTGACATCAAGAAGCACAGTTCAGCCATGATGACCGACTAAATCGAGATAAAACTAATTATCGAACAAATTTTGTAAATTTAGGAATGATAACACTTGTGTAACGGGAAGGGAAAGTTCATTGGCGTTAGCGAAAATAGCGAAAAACCTTTCCCGTTCTGGTGCACGAACACAAACCTCGGTGGAACAGTTTTGGGAGTAAGTCCTCTTTGCAACGAAACAATTTGTAACATAAACGTTTTCTTTGTGACAATGAAAGATGGATAAAACAAAGAGGTCAAACAAAAGGGCGGAAAATCACTGCTTACTAGACCAATGCAGAGATAACTGGGAAGAACTTGTTACATTACTGACGAGAACATTCATCGTCGTCCAAAAAGACAGTCAACTGATAAGTGAGATGAGCAAAATTTTGAACGTCATTTGTTACTTCGGATTATCCAAGTGCCCTTTTACCATAACTAAGCGTCTTCAGACGTCGTGTACTGCAACAAACGAGCTCAATCGACGAATTTGGTAGTATTCAGTGGGAATTGCTGGCGATTATGTTTCTTTCGTGGCTTATCGTCTACTTTGCTTTGTGGAAAGGAATTACACAGGCTAGAAAAGTGGGGGTATTTTTCTGAAAAATTCTTTTACAAATATCAACTACAGTTTAAAGAAGAAGTGAAAGAGGTGCTCAAGTAGTTATATGAATTTCGACTCCTTCCGTGGTCGTCACCGATGGTGTAATCGCGAGTGCATCATAGAATATCGGAATATGCCACAATAATGAAATGCTCTAATGTTGAATTTTTATTTACTACCTTTTACAAGTTTTCGCGGCACGGTATTATTTGTGAAACAACCACAATGATGCTGAGATGTGAGAGATAGGCGAAATAAAGGACCCGCATGGTGTGGTGGTGAACGCGTTACTCCCCGGAAAGGATAATACCGCGTTCTTTCCCCACCGCAAACACCTACTCTCCGGAATGTTGCAGATATCTCAGCATCATTATGGTTGTTTCACGAAATGCTCTAAATTGTGAAGGGCGGCGTTTTTACATCTCATAAAATAAGAATAGGATAGCTTTTCTGTTGTCACTTAAGGTTCTTTGCTGTTGTTCTTCTTTTAGCGAGAAATTTTCCACTACAGTTAGTTGGAAAGGCTTTAAGAAATCTTGTTGTGCTTTCACATAGCGTTTGGAAAATTTCTACACGCAACTTTCTGAACTCGTCCAGAATAGACATAGGAAAAGCTCTCTTAATACGCCACTTGCACGAAAAGGCGATCAACCTTCGACCTTCAAGAGAATTAATTGCAGTGTCCTTATTTAAATTGCCTTTCCCAGTATGTATTTTTTTTTGTCCTGGGAGCAAGCTTTATTTAGAAATCGTTAAAACATATTTCAGACTTTTCAAAAGGTTTTACGGTTGAACAATGTAATTATTTGTTTTAGTTTGTGTATTTCTGCGCCTTATTTCCGTATTTCCTGCTGTTTGTTCTGCTTGTTCGTGGTGTAACACTCGAAGGGGCTGGAGAAGGTGAGTTATTTCACTCACAATCACTCAGAGGCAGTTATAGTATAAAGCTAAAAATAAGGCTTTCGGCGTTGATCAACCCCTGAGGGATGCGCCATGCATTCGACTTCAATAAGTATCGATGGAGGTGGCTGAATGCATACCTGGCCTTTACAATGACTCGCGGTGGTCCTCCGATGTATCGAGCCAGTGTTGCTATCCTCTCAGATAAGCCTGGTAGAAATTCGCCGACCCCGGAGAGAAGGAAGGCTTGGTGGGACATGGGCGCGTATATCGATTCCACGTGTGCATCGCAGTGCCGCCTCCAACCACTGCGCCACACGCACCTTTAGTTATAGCATAACCATGGGACATTGTTTCATATTATTTCGAATGATTTTATTTGTATTGGTTTTTTGACGAGCAAACGCGAGGATATTATTGCACTGTTTGCTCACAATAACTAATTGTTCGGCGGTTTCACCGTCGGAACCTGGAAAATTGGAAAAAGGTGAAATTGGTACGCACTCTACTCAATCAAACACTTTCATCACAGAAGATAAAACATGGTACATAAATTTTTCTTTGCATTTAAACAACTTTTTTAAGCACTCACTCTTTTGTTCCTTGTAAATTTTTCTGTTATTTGTTGGGTACTAGTCACGCGGAGCATTGCGTAAGTCAGGAATTAGCCTAGCTGAGGTAAAAAAATACCTGCGCGAGCTGTGTAGCGACCCGACACATAATCACAGGCTCCTCCTCCCGTCGCCATTCATTCTTGGATCTCGCGAAGAGATACTACCTGACGATTAATCAAATGATCTGAATCGGTAAACAACGTGCGTCTCTAACAACGCGTACGTGATCGAGTCCTTCGACGTTGCCGCACTTTATAGTAACCCTCATACGAGGAATCTGGGTCCAGTTAGTCGCGAGGGTACGTGGCGCGTCCCCAGGTGGCGGATAGAGGGTTAATGGCGAACCAAAAGCGACCTTTGCTTTCCTGAGACGCAGGTGGATCCAGGGGAGAGACTCCCTGCTTCTGCTGAGCCGATTTGGCGTATACTTTCTGTATTTGCTAGGCGTGCTCATGCATGCGTGTGTGGATGCGTAACCGCTTTATGCGGAGAATTCGGCCAAAAGCCTGTAATCAAGTGACAGGGAAGTATATAAGAGGCGATTAGAAGTCGCCTCCAACAAATAAGCTCCATGTCCACTTTAGGAGAGCCTGGCAAGCTACCCGTGAGTATACCCAGCCTCCAAATTCAGAGTCCAGCAAGCAATGCGAGGGTATTAAAATGCTAAACACAGTAATATAAACGGGCCTCATTCCCCTAGCCTTGAAAGAGCCACCAATTTGCAGCGTTGGGTAGAACGAGTGCGGAGAGGCTACTAAAATCTCAGCACCATTGGAAGCTACCTCGACAACGAAGAACTATGGCGATGATCTGCACCTACAATGCACGTACACCTGCATCCGAGTCCTCGATAGACTTGCTCATGCAAGCAAGAATGATAAGATACGACGTCATCAGCCTGGCCGACACGAGACGACGCCATCCATTCAACGCCGTCTGTGACACTGGAGAACTGTTCCTCGGAACATGCGACAGTAGAGGAGTAGGCGGTGTCGGCGTTCTCGGCAACACGAGTTTGTCCATGAACATCAATTCATTCGAACAGCTTGCAACCCGAATCGGACGTCTACGATTAAAAAGATGTGGAACAATACCGGCTTTGACAATCTTCGTCGTTTAGGCGCCAACGTCAAACTATGACGAAGAACAAGTCGAAGCGTTCTACATGGACTTGGAGAGGTTTTACAGAGAAGACCATACATTCTTCAAGGTCATTACTGGAGATGGAGTTTTTTGATGTTTTCGCGCTCTACACCAACTTACCAAAAACCAAACCTTGCTACTGCCTCTCTGTCTAAAGCAGAAGCACCGGAAATAGATCACCGGAACTCTGTTATCCACTCATTGAACTCAAAGGAATGAGGTGAAATATTTTGAGCTAGAAGCCACTATCCTCGAAAAAGAATCTAAAACATCAAATCGTAGAACTTGTTTTAGAATGCAAGGATTGGATTCGATTGGGTTAATCCCAAAGATCCAAAAACCAATAGCGGGAAAGAGTGCTTTGTGATCACGAGTGACCTCGCGCTATACCTCAGCCTGATTTTTCACCTGAGCCAAGAGCATTCCTCACTAACGCAAGACTCTATGCTTTTGCTCTCAGCCAAATAACTGTAAAACTTACAAGGAACAGAAGAGTAAGTGTTTAGAATAAAACCTTTTATTATTTTAAGAAAGTTTGTGTTGAGTTTTTCTGGTTTGGTTACAATAGTGTTTGGCTGAATAGATTGAATGTCAGTTAGATCCATCCAGGCTCTGAAGATGACGAAACCGTCGAAAAGTTAGCTATTGTAAGTAAATAAATGAAAACCCTTTGTTTGCTCATAAAAAGAACAGTCAATTATTGACGAAGCCGAGGTTAATACAAATTCTTTTCTGGGATTTGCTACTTTGCGTTACATTTGAAATAATAACGAATGCAAACGCCATTCTAAGATATTGAAATAAAGCTACTTCACATACTTTATTTCAGTAAGTAGGATAGAACTGCCTGAAACATCTTCGTTTTGTATTTTCTAATCACCTTCTTATAACCAGCAAGCCTTGTCGAATGGATTTTCACAGATTTAGTACATCTCAGGTATTTACTATTATCTGAGGCCTAACATGACTCGTCTATCCGACACCACAGTTTGGAAAGACGCTGGAACACAGGTGAGAAACCTTTTAGCTTCATTGAATATATAGGAGGGAGTGAAATGCTGTGCACTTGCAAAAAGAAAAAAAAATTTTGCTTAGGTGTTCTATTCATATGGTGTCGGCTTTGGCGCTCTAATCGCACTGGGATCTCACAATAAATTCAACCACAACTGTTTCAGGTGCGGTAGTCTAGTAGGGTTAATTTAGGTGACTGTACACATTAAAGTGTCGGGTAGCACAGTAACAGTAATGCCATTCAATATGTACAAAGCCCTGGTTAGACCTCACATGGCCTCAATTCATGCTAATTTGGAAAGTTGGAACTAACTTGTTCAGAATGGGCTATCGGCCTCCAATCCGTAAAAATTGGGGAATGATTTTGATGAAGATATGAGGATGCTGTAATATGGCGTTCCAATGAGTCGTTGGAAATTCGACCCACATTCAAAGGGGTTCATAAAGAAAGTGAAAAGCCTCTTGGGATCAAACACAAACTTCAAAGACCTTCGTAGATGGTGACTGCAAGGAAACATTGAATGAAAGAAGTACTGGGATCTGCGCGGCATGTAATATCGGATAATGTAAGACGAATAAGAAATTTCACTGTCACTGGTTTATAAGCAAGCTCAAGTTCATTTCTCGAGAACTGGCTGCTATTTAGGAATGGTTGAAGGCTACACCGACGGCTGCTCTTTAATTTACTTTGCACGGCTTTTTTTTAAAACAGAGATTAGGGTATGGTTCCTAAATAGAGTCAGTGAAAGACTCAATTTTCTTCTACCTATGGTAGAATACAGTTAGCAACATTGATTTTTGATAGTTCTTTTTTTGCTTTTTAGCAAAAGAAAAAATGAGGCGACAAGATCTGCCAGTTACCGCCTGATTTTCGAATCACGGTTACCGGTCTAACTATTTAAAGGACTTTTTCCCAAAGTTTAAACAAATCTGTAAATGTTATTTTATTTTGTTTTACAATTTATTTACATTGCCGAACGTCACTTGTGGTGCAAATCCCAGAACTTCTCTCATTCAGTTCTCACGGCTCCGTCATCCGTGAGGGTCCTTTCAAGTGAATTTGACTACCGCTAGAGGATATAGTCTTCACGAATTTCGTTTAATTGTGGTCGAGTGTACTCCTCCTGTAGTCCTGAGACAACTGCACTAGAGCGTTCCCAGATCATTACTACAGGCAGTTGCCCCACCTTTATAGCCTTTATGTATGGGAGGAAGAGATATTTTCAAATGAGAGAAACGTGGCTGTAATTTAGCCACTTTATAGAGATTAAAAGATTTGTTGGCCCAAGGTGTAGTCAAACCAGCAGGTTTTTGCGTATTGTCGAACAACGGCATCGCTACTTCTGCGCTTCCCGAACTACCAGTGTGATGTTTGCTATAATAGAATCGATTTTTTTTTCAACAATTTTATGGTGACAGTGCAGTTTCGATGTTCAGAGACGGCTTAGTGATGTGCGTTATTAACGGCTCTACCTCAATTCTTGCCGGTTTTGTCGTTTTTTCCATTCTTGGGTACATGTCATTCATTGCGCAAAAGGACATCGCTGAAATAGTGAAACCAGGTATAAAGAACTTTTTTAAAAACATACAAGAAAAATGGGTCTGTAAGCAGTTCTTATCTGAACAGCCATTTTTCGTGCCTAAATTTCTCATATATTATCAAGAAAGTAAAGATTTCTTTATGCATTAACTCACTTCCTTGAACAAAAAGCTACTACCCAGTACATTTTTTCACGGTAGGATGTTATGTGAGATACAACCACAATGGTGCTGAGATACTTGATTTGCAAAACTCCGGACCGCGGGTGCCTGCGGTGGGCACTGAACGCACTGTAACCCTTTCCGAAAGCTAAAGCGTTCACAACCACACCATGCGGCTCCTTCGTTTCACCTTTCTCTGAGCTAGTTTTTCATCCACTAAGGCCATCATAAAACACTCGTTTGTTCGATATATCTGGAGAGCAAAATCGGCATTGAACCCGCTTGAGGTGAATAGGTAGTCGAAATCACACTGTAAACTTGACAAAATTCACAATCACAGAAGGTACATCATCAACTTAACTGGATTCAATGCCGATCTGTGCTCTGCAGAAGATCCCTATTGATGGGTGATTGCTGATGGCACCAGTAGATGGAAAACTAGCGGAGAGAAAAGTGCAAAGGAGGACCAGCATAGTGTAGTCGTAAACGCGTTAGCCCCTGGAAACGGTAGTAGTGTGTTCGATCCCACCACAGACACTTGCAGAGCGGAGTTTTTGTAAGTATCTCAGTACGACGCGGTTTCTCATAGTGAGAAAGGTATTACGCTGACTTCGTATCTTTTTAACCAACTATGTGGAACCTTGAGGTTTCAACTGCGTGCACCCCAAACTTGAGCAATCAAAGTTTTATAAAAAGGAACTAATGCAACAATAATAAAACAGAGATAATAAAATCGTAGATGAGCATATGAAAACAAAACCTGCATTACCTGTAGTCCCGTTGATCGTCGAGTGACTCGAGAGGGCGCGAGTAAATCCTCCATTTTTTCCCTATCGCGGGCAAGAGTAGCCCAGTGGATTCTCCTCGCTTTAGGAACTCGTCGAGCATCATGCATTTTTTTTGGGCCCTTCGTGAAGAACTCCGACCAACGGGTCGGTGGTCTTCTTGCAGTACGTTTGACATCCCGAGGAATTCAGTCACTAACGGCTCTTGTCCATCGGTTATCATTGATATGCATTACGTGTCCGGTCCACCTCATCTTCCAATGTTTGACGTATAGAACGTCATCATTGATTTTTGACCGTTGACGCATGTCGCAGCTTCGGATCTCATCCCTTACTTTTGTGAAACGGGATAATCCTAGCTAGCATCGTCCTTTCGATTACGCGTTCGTTAACGCTGCGTGATCTTTCATCTTGCTTAAGCAGCGACCAGGTTTCTGACGCATACGTTAGGGCAGGAAGAACCGTTGAGTCGAAAAGGTGCGCACGGAGCCGAGTGTTCCTTGTTCTCTTCACTACATACTCGATGCTCTTGAAAGCTCCCCAAGCCGCTGGTTTCGTTCTGCTCAGCTCTGAAGCTAACTCCTTCATCATATTGATTTCCCAACATAGATAGACATGGACATACCACGGATATCCCTCATATGAGGGATCTCGAGCCGGTTAGTCGCGAGGCTACGTGGCGCGTCCCCAGGTGGCGGATAAGGGGTTGATCCCGGACCAAAAGCGATCTTTGCTTCCCGGAGACGCAGGTGGATCCAGGGGATACGCGATTGCTGAACAAGAAAACTACGCTTTTGATTCAGTTGAGATAGAAGCGGTCATGGAAGCCCTTGGTAGTCAAGGAGTCCCTACTCAGTACATAAAGATTCTTCGTGAGCTATACAATAATTTCACAACCAAGAACCACCGACCCGATGGTCAGAGTTCTTCACGAAAAGCCTAGAAGAAAGATATGATGCTCGGCGAGTCCCTAAAGCGAGGAGAACCCATTGGGCTACTCTTGCCCGCGATAGGGAAAAATGGAGGATTTACTGTCGCCCGCTCGAGTCACTCGACGATCAACTCTACTACAGGTGATACAGGTGATACAGATAGACATAACCTGAGCATTCGGAGATATTCGTTTCGTTGAGCATGAATGGGGCAAACGTAACCAATCCGTTCTTTATGAACATCGTTTTCTCGCCATTTAGTCGAAGACCATTCTTTCCACACGATTTATCAAAGTCCGCAAGTGTATGCTCCTCTTGGCTAATGTCTGCTGTTATAAGGACGATGTCATCAGCAAAGCGAAGGTGATGTAACAGTCGACCATCGATTTTCACTCCCATATTATCCCATTCCAATGTTCGCATAACGTTCTGAAGGGTGGCTGTAAATAATTTTGGCGAGATTGTATCGCCTTGCCAAACTCCTCTTTTG
The DNA here is from genome assembly GCA_009735665.1 of Angiostrongylus cantonensis. Classification (NCBI taxonomy): domain Eukaryota; kingdom Metazoa; phylum Nematoda; class Chromadorea; order Rhabditida; family Metastrongylidae; genus Angiostrongylus; species Angiostrongylus cantonensis. The sequence continues at coordinate 59,290 of MQTX01000213.1, forward strand.
ACGTCAACGTTAATGTCGTTGTAGAATGGAGAAATTTTGGTTGTGAAATTTTTGTACAGCTCACGAAGAATCTTTATGTATTGAGTAGGGACTCCTTGACTACCAAGGGCTTCCATGACTGCTTCTATGTCAATTGAATCAAAGACCTTCTGTAAATCGATGAAAGTGAGACAGAGCGGTCTTTTGTACTCTCGTGATACTTTAATGAGCCTTGTTATTGCATTAATGTGGTCCATCGTACTAAATCTTTTTCGAAACCCTGCTTGCTTACATCGCTCTCCTTCGTCCAGTGCTCTGTTAATCTTGTTTAAGATGACTCGAGTGAGAAGTTTTTAGACGATAGACAACAAGCAAATTTTGCTAAAGTTGCAGTTGTCACGTTGGTCACCCTTCTTGAACAATAACACGGTCTTGCTGGTATTCCACTGAATAAGGGCCTAGCATCAGACAGGTAACATGTGAAGAGCCGAGCCAGTGTCTTTACGAGGACTTGCGGAAGGTTTTTCAGATGTTCTGATCTTTTTCTCTCTGGCACTGGTGCTGTTCGATTTTTCACCGACGAAATGGCATGTCGGAATTCGGGAGGGAGAATCGGTGGCGCAACATATCCATCCTCTTTTATTTCATATGACGGGAGGTTGACGTGGCTATCGAAGAAAGCTGAGTAGTATTCGTGAATGATTTTCTCCACTGCCTTTTTGGACGCTGTTATTGTTTTATCTGGAAGTGGGAGTGCAATCATCTTGGTCTTGTAACTGGTGAGTCTTCGGCGGGCATTGCGAATGTTTTTTCCAGCCTCAGCAGCTTCGACTATTACTGCTGCTCTTTTCAACTATGATATGGTTTATTTCGTCATTGTGTTTTCTTTGGGAGACCCCCACGTCTAGCGTTGAGTGTGGGGCTTCAGGAATTGCGAGTTACTATGTATGGTCTTGATCATCGTGATGAACTCGGATAGCAGCTCACTCTGTTCGTTCCATTCTAATCCATGGGTCCCAGTGTGACGTTCCTCAAACTTTGGTCTTGGTCCAATCTTATCCTTCAAATCTGCAATGATGACCTTAAACATTGTATAGTCTTTCCTGTAGTCCTTCTCCAAGTCCGTATAGAGCGTTCCGACTTCTTCTTCGTCATAGTTTGATGTCGACTCGTAAACGACGAAGATTATCGAAGCCGGTATTGATCCACATCTTTTTAATCGTAAACGTCCGATTCGGGTTGTAAGCTGTTCGAATGAATCGATGTTCATAGACAAACTCGTGTTGACGTGAACGCCGACACCGCCTACTCCTCTACTGTCGCATGTTCCGAGGAACTGTTCTTCTCCAGTGTCATAGACGGCGTTGAATTGGTGGCGTCGTCTCGTCTCGGCAAAGCTGGTGACGTCGTACCTTATCATTCTTGCTTGCATGAGCAAGTCTTCTATAGAGGACTCGGATGCAAGTGTACGTGCATTATAGGTACAGATCGTCACCATAATTCTTCGTGATCAGGGAGGCAGCTTCCATTGGCCCTGAGATATTAGCAGCTTCTCACCACTCGTTCTACCCAACGCTGCAAAATTGGTGGCTGTTTCAGGGCTAGGGGAATGAGGCCCGTTTATATTACTGTATTTAGCATTTTAATACCCTCGCATTGCTTGCTGGGCTGTGAACGTGGGGCTGGGTGCACTTATGGTTAGCTTGCCAGACTCTCCCAGAGTGGTCATGAAGCTTATTTGTTGGAGGGGACTTCTAACCGTTTCTCATATACTTCCCTGTCGCTTGATTGCAGGCCTTTGGCCGAAGTGACTCGTAGAATACAATTCGCATAAAGCGAGAATGTATCCACACACGCATGCATGAATACGCCTAGCAAATACAGAAAGTATGCGCCAAATGGGCGCAGCAGAAACAGGGTGTCCATCTCCTGAATCCACCTTCATCTCAGGGAAGCAAAGGTTTCTTTTGGTCCGCGATTAACCCCCTATTCGCCACCTGGGGACGCGCCACGTAGCCTCGCGACTAACCGGCTCGAGGTCCCTCATATGAGGGAGATCCGTGGTATAATGGAGACCCGTGAGGATAAAGAAGTAACATTATTACAACGTGGATTATGAGTGCCTATCATTGACATTAGTCACATTTGTGTTAGACATGAGAGAATGAGAAGAAAAGATCATCCAGAACACGAACCATTTCATAAGCTGATGGAGTCTTCGTCTTAATATCTGCACGTGTTTGTACAGTGAACACAATATTTTTCCAAGGCGTGTGCAGGTGTGTTGAAGTTCAATGATACTTCACTGAAACCAGCAGCGAGCAGCAGTACAGCAGAAATATCACAAGGATATTACTAAACCCTTTTAGCTTGTGCTGGAGAAGACGGTAGAACTATGAGACAAAGACTCTTTGAGATAGAGAATAGGTCTATATCCCATTGAGATTAGTGTATGTTTACTTAATTGCTTCTGTGTACCTTCAAAGTTGCAAGTAGAAAAAAATCTGGCTGCAGATGTTTTTTTGAAAAGGAGCAATTAGAAATGCATAATTATTGAAGTTTAGAGTACAAAACCACTGAATACAAATTTTTAGAAAGAATATTAAATTCATTTAAGGTGTTGGTCTGGCCTTTCTTGCATATCCGGAAGTGGCCAGTAATCTACCAGCAAAGCAAGTTTGGGCTTGCCTCTTTTTCCTCATGATCACAATTCTGGGCTTAGATAGCCAGGTACCGTATGCAAATTGTATTCCTGTTGACTGCTCATTACCGAGTCAAATCGGTCTTAAGTGGCTATGATATATGTATGTACAAAGTAGTGCTTGTTCCAAAGAGTTACGTGTTCACTAATGTCCCTCTTTAGGTATGTATGATGGAAGGCCTATTCACTGCATTAGAGGATTCGTTTCCATTTATCTTACGAAAACACAAAAAAGTCTCTTTAGCAGTCACGTGCTTAATATTCTTTGTCATTGGAATTCCGATGGTTACGAATGTACGAATAATTTATTCATTGTTCTGTTCTTAAAATTATGATTTTCGTTCTTAAATCGGAACGGTTCAGGCTGGTGCTCACTGGCTTCAATTGGTCGATAACTACGGTGCCAGTGGTTATGCGTTGTTATTCGTCGTATTCTTTGAGGTCGTAGGTCTATCATGGGGATTTGGTTAGTACGTTGCCATTATTTTTTTCTATAAATAGAAGCTTTTTAAAAAATACCATTACATACCTTTCTCAAAAATCCGCAGTACTGCATAGCTTTCAGGTCGTCTTTTAGTTTCATTAACAAAGCTTGCCGTTATTCATTTTTCGTATACAAACTTACTATAACAGATGATTGTAATCTATGTATTGCTTTAATTTATTGGTTTCAATTCTTCTTATTTTTGCTTACATTTCTTACTTGAACTGATCCCTTCTACAGTGGTCGAGATCAAAACACCTGAGGAACCTTCCACCAGTTTTCGTAAACACACTTGCTCGGTTGTTCACACGTTACCTGTCTGAATGCAAGATTCCTACTCAGTGGAACACCAGCAAGACCGTGTTGTTGTTGAAGAAGGGTGACCTACACGATATAGGCAACTATCGCCCAATCTGCTCGCTCTCTGTCGTCTACAAACTTTTCACTCGAGTCATCCTAAGCAGGATAGACAGAACACTGTACGAAGGACAGCAGTGCGAGCAAGCAGGGTTTCGAAAAAGATTTAGTACGATGGACCACATTCACACGTTAACAAGGCTCATTGAAGTATCGCGAGAGTACAAAAGACCGCTTTGTCTCACTTTCATCGACTTAGAGAAGGCTTTTGATTCAACTGAGATAGAAGCAGTCATGGAAGCCCTTGATAGTCAGTGAGTCCCTATTCAGCACATAAAGATTCTTATTGAGCTGTACAAAAATTTCAAAACCAAAATTCCACTATTCTACAACGATAATAACGTTGACGTCACTAGAGGAGTTTGGCAAGGCGATACAATCTCGCCAAAATTATTTACCACCCCCCTCCAGAAGGTCATGCGAGCATTGGAATGGGATAATATGGGAGTGAAAATGGATGGTCAGCAGATACACCACCTTCGCCTTGCTGATGACGCCGTCCTTATAAAACCAGACCTTAGCCAAGCGGAACATATGCTTGCCGACTTTGATAAAACGTGTGGAAAGGTTGGTCCTTAACTAAATCTCACAAAAACGATGTTCATAAGGAACGGATTGGTTTCGTATGCCACATTCACGATCAACAGAACGAATATCTCTGAATGCTCCAGTTATGTCTATCTAGGTCGGCAAATCACTATGTGAATAAACAACCTAGCTCAAGAGCTGAGCAGAAGGAAACGGACGGCTGGGGAGCTTTCAAGACCATGGAAGATGTAGTGAACAGAACAAAGAACACCCAACTTCGTGCCTACTTTTTCGACTCAACGGTTCTTCTTGCCCTAACGTATACGTCAGAAACCTGGTCGTTATGTAAGCAGGATGAAAGATCACTCAGCGTTATCGAACGCGCAGTCGAAAGGATGCTGCTAGAAGTATTCCATTTCACACAAGAGATGAGATCCTAAGCTCCAACCTGCGTCAATGATCAGAAACAGAAGATAAGGTGGACCGGATACTTAATGCGTATGAATGAAAACCAATGAACAAGAGCCGTTAGTAACTGGATTCTTCGGGATGGGAAACGTACTGCAAGAAGACCACCGACCCGATGGTCTGAGTTTTTCACCAAGAGTCTAGAAAAAAGATATGATGTTCAACGAGTCCCTAAAGTGAGGAGAACCCACTGGGCTACTCTTGCACGCGACAGGGAAAAATGGAAGACTTGCTGGCGCCCTCTCGATTCACTCGACGATCAGTGGGACTACTGGTGATATACGTGATCCCTTCTAAAAGCTTTGCCGTTTTTTATCAAAGCTGCTAGCGTTCCTGCATGTTGGAGCCATGATGAGGGACTCCTGTTTTCATTTGTTTCACTTAAGCGGAGAAAAGGTTGAAGGATGTGACGTTCGACTCATTGAGCTCACCTAAGTACAATTCAGTGAAACAACGGTATTTGGCGAACCTCATTTGCCACCTTCTTGATGGAAACTGCACAAAAAAGCATTATGCAAAAACCTTGAAGCAATTTCCGTCCATTGATCCAACGGAACTCACTGAGCTTATACAACTAGCCTGAAATACCCGGTCACTAGCGAGACCATATACTTGCAGAACGAAAAGGAAACGAACATTTTCTCAAACATGTTAGGTAAGAATTTGTTTAGATCCTGTAGATGTTATGATTATTTTAAGCAAGAATCATGCGCAGACTTAATTCTAGGGGCTGAACGAATTCGTGCTGCAATGAAGGAGATGGTTGGCATCAAACTCTCCTATCCATGGATCATCATATGGAAATTCGCTGCTCCATCAACATGTGCTGTAAGTTTGTCATAAGTTTGATTTAGAGACTGTTACGCAGATGATTTCTTCACTAAGAAACCTAGCATTCTCATTCAACGGAAATCTTACAATAACATACTACCGTAGTTTGTCAAAACGTATTATAAATCGTATGAAAATTACGGCATATTTTTTGTATTCAGTGTTTATTTAGCTTAAGCGTTCATTCACCTGGTTGCCATTGGCCCAAGAACGACAACGTTGATATAAATAAACTCCATTCCGAATATTGATCGGTAGCTCAAACTCTCATTTGTTTTAGAACGAACAATATAGTGTGGTTGATTGCTGGCACCGTTAGGGCAAAAAGTTGTCTGAGAGGAAGGGCCTCAGTGGCTCAATGATTAACACATAAGCTGCTAGATAAAGTTATTACGGGTTCGAATCTGGTCTAGAGGCTAAGTTTAGCAAATATTTCAGCATTATTGTGGCTTTGTTCACATAATACCGTGCTATGAAAGAACAATGGGCAGTAAATAAAAGCTATACGGCATGGTTGTTTTCGCCGTGCGGTTTTTGTAAACCTTCTTTTGTAAAAATTTCTGCAAGACTTTAACGGTATGTGAAGTTATAGCGGCGCTTTAGTTCGTTTTGCTCTGCCTGAATTATCAGAGAGGATAAAAGACATAGACTTTATCCATTGGCAGAGCTCCAGAGGTCATTGTTTAGGCCGGAAATCCACACGCTGAGCACGTTAAGCTCTGTACTGTCGACACATACATATCATTAATATAATTTAACTTACTTGTTTATTTTCTGATACGATTTGTCATCATATATTTTGTGCATCCTAGCACATCTTGAATTTTCTTCCATTGTCTCGCATTCTTCATCCCAAAAGTTTTCGAGTCTGTGCATGGGTCCGTGTGCTGCACCAAATTCGTATCGCTGAATTGTGATCGGCTTTACTTTCCCTGAAAAATATTATAGCTGTGTCAGAACATTCCTTACAGTTAACCACAGGTATTTTAAGTGAATGAGAGGGATTTTTGCCATGTAGGTCTGGTGTCATTTTGGTGACCCCGGATGGTCGAGACTTGCTTGGACCGGTGTGAAATTGAACAAGAGACAATGCGGATAGTTAGCTCCTCCTCTAACTATTACGCTACTTATGCTTTAATCATTCTTATTGATAATGTTTACTTTTGTATTTCCTACTGAATTTTTGCAGGTTTTGTTCTTCTTCTGTGTTATCTACTACCAACCGCTTAAATATCCAAACGGCACTGATTATCCGGTCTGGGCGAATGTTTTCGGTCTTTTTTTGTCATCATGTTCGATGATCGTCATTCCTGCCTATGCAGTCTACTACCTGTTATTCACTAATAAACAAATGTCCGTTAAAAATGTAAGTTTGGGCTTTGTAAGAAAAATTGCACTTTTGGAGAAAACGCATTTGGCTCTGCGTCCTCATTTAAAGGGATCCTGTTTGCTGTTGAGCTTAACAGAACTCACTGAAAAATCGCGCGATTTATTTCAACCACTAGGGCTATAGGTTTTGCAGTTTAAACGATCCTAAAATATATTCAATCTATTGGTCGGTGTTGTTCTGTCGTTTTGTGACAGAGAGGTATCCAATCCAGATGAAAACATTCCTTTATTAGAACTTGAAGGAAATCGCGTATTCTAATGGTCAATATTTGGTGGTTTCTATTGATCTCGGTATATTTATGGAACTTTTATTATTTCTATGACAGCGACACCTATATATTTTCAATGACTCGTTTCTAAAATAAAATTCAAGCTTCTTCTCTTAGGATTTCTTTACCGTAAACACTAAGAAAATCCACCACTTTTTAAAAACACTTATTTGAATAAATCAATCACTGAAAATTACAAAGTTTAGCCATAAAGTAGAAAAAAGACCTAGCAGCGTCCATTTTTACGGTTTCCATCTTCAATTCTGTCTAAAGCTTTACTACAAGTAGTCATGAAAGGCACAACATTTAGATGTAACAGTAACGCGTACAATTTCTTCTGATGTAGTAAAATTACGTTGAAGATTTTGAGTGAAAAAAAGCAGATAAAAGGAATATGTAACGTCTTTCAGCGTTTCATGAAAGGCATCAAGGCACCTGATAACTTAGAAACTGGCAGGCCGCGGGTATACAGCGCCGAAGAGCTGCGGTTTCTAGACGATAGACATTAGGTTTGTCATCACCCGGTAAACGATTAGATTTTCGCTTCAAGAACTTCATCTGCATGCTTCTTATTGTTGAAAACAAGGAAGACTTTAGCTTTTCTATTTTCCGTCGAGACGTGAGCAAGCTGATTTTCCAGTGGTGTTAGAGACGATTGTTCTGAATTCCGTAATAACGCGGCTGTGATAAATTCCTTTCGAAACTTAACGTGTTCCTCTATTCGACATGTCCCATTTCGCCTTCCCTGTATCTGATCGTATTTGGAGAAAAAATGTCATTTTTTGCTAGCAATGTGTAAAAATACCATTTTTATTAGAATAAAAATACGAAAGCTTCACTACAGCATTTTCCAACCAGTGTATTACTGAACTTTGGAATGATTTCTACGAGGATGCACTTTGACTACTTGATATCCAAGTGATCCGAGTGACTAAAAATGCTTTTCTATCAATTTTCTTCACATGTCGAAGAATTATCTCTAAATATATAAATGTCAGAATTTGCAGGAAGCATAAAAATGGCTCAACACTAATCAATAAATCGATACACCGCACTTATGTAAATAAACAATAGTGCTTTTTCTTTCTTTCTACACGATTATCGGTTGTCTCCGGGCGAAATGATCTGCTACGGTTTTAACAGTATTGTGATCTTTGACTCTCTTAACTCTTATCTCCATTTTGTGTGATTCAACCTATTATCACAAAATAATTGCGTATATTCTTTGTGATTCATCGATAATGAATAAGTGTCTAATTCTCCTGTCTTGTAAAAATGTTATGTTAATGAACGGAAATGTGTAGATGTACATGTCTTTTGCGCCTGACGTTCTGTTTTCACCAAATCTATCCATCGATTGTGGCTATAGTAACTTCGTCATCTACCTTCGTAACTTTTTCATTGCGTACTCTTGCATGCTTAGATTTGTTCCGCTATAGAAAGTTTTCGAAGAAATTGCCTTAATGTGATAAATATTTTGTTTTTACACTTGTGTACTGTTTTATAGCTTCAGTCGATTTGTAACCTAGTGGTTCGAGGTGTCCTATAACACGCGCGTGGTTGCTGGTTCAATCTCCTGCTCTACGCAAAAGAAGAGTTGCATACTTCCGGAAAATAAAAATTAATATTATACTTGATTTAGGAGATAAAGACTCTATCTGATACAATTTTAATTGTCACAAGTCATTTTGCAGGCTAAATATACGCTACACCATTTCTGCGATGTTACGGATAGAGAACGGAACGATTAGAGGACGTGCCACAATCCTCACAACATTTGATGCTGGATTATATAAACAGAATTGAAAATAAAATTTAAGGACACCACAACTGTTCAAGTCTTTGACCGCAGTCTGGAACATGCTTCTAGGTGTCGATCTGCAATATGGAGAATTGGTTTACTGTGCATTAAGGACTACTGAGCAGAGAATGGTTGAGAAATCTCCGCCTAGAATCCCAGAAAGTATAAATCTATGCCATGAGAAAATTAGACAAACTGCTCAAAGCTTTATATTTTCTTGTTCAGCAATCGCGAGGTTGTTATACCCTTCCAGGCTCTGAAGAAGGCGATACCGCCGAAACGTCAGCTACTGCTGTGTTGTATAGAGGACGTGCCACAATCCTCACATTTGATGCTGGATTATATAAACAGAATTGAAAATAAAATTTAAGGACACCACAACTGTTCAAGTCTTTGACCGCAGTCTGGAACATGCTTCTAGGTGTCGATCTGCAATATGGAGAATTGGTTTACTGTGCATTAAGGACTACTGAGCAGAGAATGGTTGAGAAATCTCCGCCTAGAATCCCAGAAAGTATAAATCTATGCCATGAGAAAATTAGACAAACTGCTCAAAGCTTTATATTTTCTTGTTCAGCAATCGCGAGGTTGTTATACCCTTCCAGGCTCTGAAGAAGGCGATACCGCCGAAACGTCAGCTACTGCTGTGTTGTATTGTATTGTGTGCTTTTCTATGGAAGTAAATTTATGCTGTATAACAACCTCGCGATTGCTGAACAAGAAAACTACGCATTCATATTCCAATGCCGAGGTTAATAGAAAGTCGAACTTGGGAACTTTATGTTTTCGTTAAGGGCAAAAAAAAAATGAAATTCTAACGCAAGGCGCGAGTCCATTGAGGTTCATTCATAGAATTAGCGGAGCTCATATGCGAGGTTTACATTGCAGTATGGGCTAGTGGAGTTGCATTTCACATGATGGAAAGGCAATTATATTTACTGAACTAAAAATTACTTTTTCTTTGTTAGAAGGAGCATAGCACAACTGTCAAAATCATATTGCAGGAAATGAACCTACTATTAGTAACTCCCACGTCCGACTTTCTATTAACCTCGGCATTGATGAAATAATTCTTTTTACTTCTGTTCAGCAAACACGAGGTGTTATTTTATTTCTTTATTTACGTACAAGCTGACGTTTCGGCGGATTTCGCCTTCTTCAGAGCCTGGAAAGGTCACGTTGACTGCAATCTACATGGCCAAACACCTCCATAACCAAACAGAGAAAATGCTAAACCAAAATTTCAATCACATTGAACACAGAGTCTTTGCATACTCACCGCTTTCTATGAGCCTTCCACTTAATATGTTATGTGGAGACCAACCGCGCAGTGTTCACATGCTCTGAAGAAGGCGAAATCCGCCGAAACGTCAGCTTGTACGTAAATAAAGAAATAAAATAACACCTCGTGTTTGCTGAACAGAAGTAAAAAGAACCTACTATTGTTCCACTGAGTTACCACTACATGCAAATCATCCGTGAGAAGAGAAACAAGTGCGCGAAATCCTATAAGATTCATTTCCAATTAGTATAAACATTTTAGAAAAAGGATAATGCTCTCGGCGTTGATCAATCCCTGAGGGATGCGCCATGCATTCGACTTCATTAAGCATCTATGGAAGTGATTGAATGCATATCTGGCCTTTACAATGATTCGCGGTGGCCGGCCGATGTATCGAGCCAGTGCTGCTATCCTCCCAGACAAGTCTGGTACCAATTTGCCGACCCCGGAAGGATGGAAGGCTTGGTGGGCCATGGGCGCATTTCACGTGCGCGCCGCAGTGGCGCCTCCAACCACTGCGCCACATGCGCCCCAGTATAAACGCTTTAAGGGTTCTAAATGCACAGTGTTTTATATTTATTTATCAAAGTGACTATCGATATTATAATTTCGAATCCTTAACTGAATACCTAAATTGAGGCGTGGGCAGCTAGCTAGCTGAGATGTGGTTCAATGGTAAACTCAAGGTCCTTGTTCAACTTCGACAAAGCCAGCCAAGCGCCCACTTCTCCTTTATCGGAATACTACAAATAGAGTATATAGATGGATATCTCAGCACCATTGTGGCTAAATTATAAATAAATTTGACCAGGAAACTTCCTCGCAACCGCAAACGTTGGTTGCTGCCTGTGATGAAGGAACGCCTTATTGCGGCTATCTTTGCGAGAAGCGATCCCAACACCAATTAACGACATTAGTAAAGAAGGCGAAGTTTTCAAGCAGTGGCCAAGCTTATAAACAAAGCACGAAGACTTCATGGATAATGGACCAGAGGAAGGGGTCGAACAAAAGAAGTGGAGGAATCAGCACAATGTCTGATGTCGAGTCGTATAAAAAAAGAATCTGAGGATTGAAAGTTTAGATTTTATTGGCTTCACATGAAAAGACTGAATGGTGGACAGTGATATTCACCGATTAGCACATCAAAATTAGACCGCGTGTGCCTTGGAAATGACGACTAGTTTTCGCTCCATCGTGCCGTGAAGTCAAACTATAGTATTACTTTAGAGAATTTCGGTAAAAGGATAAAGGATAAAGCTCTCGGTGTTGATCAATCCCTGAGGGATGCGCCATGCATTCGACTTCATTAAGCATCGTTGGAGGTGATTGAATGCACGTTGGAGGTAATTGAATCTGGCCTTCACAATGACTCGCGGTGGCCTGCCGATGTATCGAGCCAGTGTTGCTATCCTCCCAGACAAGTCTGGTACCAATTTGCCGATCCCGGAGGGATGGAAGGTTTGGTTGGCCGTGGGCGCAGGATCGATTCCACGTGCGTGTCGCAGTGGCGCCTCCAACCACTGCGCCACACGCGTCCTGGTTAGAGAATTTCGGTACATTTTTTAATCGTCAGCACGTTCAGTGCAAGGCGATGCTATACTAGTAATGCCGCATGGTCGTGAGCTATGCACCTACTCACTGGTTTTGATCATTTCATGATCGGCAAATCAGTTGCTGATCTAGGGAATCGATGTTGGTTATCTACAAATTTGAACTTCTTCATGTTTTATTTGTTTGTCCTTCCAATCGCGGCTGGGAGGTGTTCTTGCATGTCGTACTGCGATGTATAGCGGAGGATTCGTCCACCAGCAAGCTCTACCAAGTTGATAAGGAGTCCAGTTTTTCCATTAAGAAGCCTAGCTAAGAGCAAACCAATATCAGGATCCACCACCGTCCTGGTATCAAAGTCACATGGTGGCAAATTTCCCTCGGATCCACAAAGGCTGCGACTGCCTGTGGTCGCGAAGACCTGGGGAAGACTTTAGCCTGGCTGATCGCGGGATTCCATGGATTCACAATGAAACTAGCAAATCTTCTAAAAGTGGTGATTATGCTGGGGCCCACGCAACCAGTGAGGACGGGCCGTTCAAGTAACAAGTATATTTGTTTATAAGTACTGGGTAGGTGTATCACTAATTTGCAGACATCGGTGTGTTGAAAGCTTGGTGACATCACTGTGGGGTCCAACGAGCGATCATGTGCGTATTGCATGTCAACTCTAATCACTGCTACTCTTGCATTCAACTACATTGTGTATTACAGGTTGCCAATTTTTATTTAGTTAACATGACACGTTATCACATGTACTGTGAGGATCCCAGCACTTCTTGCATCTTGTTCGTTTTTCTCGCATTCATCCTCCACAATGATCTGCGGACATTTCGCGTGTTGTTTTGGCTGCTGCGTGGGGATTTCGACTTCTTTGTGAATCTCGCTGGTCGAGCTGAATCTTCTTGCAATCTTGGAGATAGCTGGGGTGAGGCGTTTCCACGTAGAAAGAAGGATAGCGTTGGCCAGGGGGTCGAACTAAAGCATTTCCTTCCTAATCAGCAACACAACAAGCCATGCGCTAACCCTTCCCATGACAGATGGCCAATAATGACGGAGAATTCCGCTGGAGCTAGTGTTTTTTTTCGACGAGAATTTCAGCGGTTATCCAACAATTTTTTCCTGCAGTCATTAGAAAAACTCTTCCCAGAATGTTCCGCATCATTACTACAACCTCTGGTTAACAATGCAATGTGGTTTCTGGTGCTACTTCCGTCGAGCCATGACTTAATAAAGCGGCAAGGAGAATTTTTGTTAGAAGACGTCCTGCATGATCACGTAGCACAATCGACGAATCTTATCAACTACGCGAATAGTTAGGACAATAAATTTTAAGGTCATGTTGACCAACTTGTTCTCCACTTTTAGCTCGCGACTTCATGAGTTTTGCGATGTAATCTGACTCAGAAACCTTTCTATACAATCCAATTACTGCCAACATCTTTTTCAGTTGAGAAATTCTTCATAGTCGTCTTCTTATAGCTGCGCTTGCAGCGCAGTGGTTAGAGGCGCACTGCAACACATATGAGATTAATACTCCATCTCAGACTCCTAGAGCTTTCCATCCTTCCAGGTTCAGCAAATTGATATCAAACCCGTCTGGAAGTATAGCATCACTGACTCGATACATCCATAGGGCACTGAAATTCATTGTACAGGTCATATGTGGGTTGAATCACCTCCAACGATGCTCAATGAAGTCGAATGCATAGCACACCCCTCAGCGATCCAGCAACGCAGGTAGCTTTTTTATTTTCTCAAGAATACTTACTAACGAAAGATGTAATGTATGCTAAAAACCTCAGATGATTGCCAAATAAGCCGCGGCTGAAGTAGTCAATAGGAATGACGTCAGAGGAAAAAGCAACGGATCGATAGTGGCATGCCAATCACCACGCAGCTTGTGAACGCGATGGAACAAATAGAGCTGCTTTTCGTCTTCCTTTTCTATTTTACCTTTTCTATTGTGTATTTTGATATTGTCTTTTCTTTTCTTTGTCGTTTCTTATGCATAGAGATTATCAGCGAAGTGAGAGATCATTCAGCCTGCTCTAAATCTAAAAAGACATGTTAGGATTGTTGAACATCGTTAGGTCGATGGTTGAACATAATCTTACATGTGGGTTTAGAAAATTATCAGCCATTATCGATAAACAAGTAAAATCGTAAATGTGTCACGACATGACTCACGAAGGTTATTTTTCGATAAAAAGGATAAAAATTTTTCGATGACTGTCGATAATTTGTCAATCATCAGAACGGTTAACGATTTGAAGACTGATGAGACCTTACTATATTGCAATTGCTATATATATATATA
>MQTX01000213.1:81975-135987 GCA_009735665.1 Angiostrongylus cantonensis
GGACCTGGTGCTGTTCGATTTTTCACCGACGAAATGGCATGTCGGATTTCGGAAGGCCGAAGAACATTATGAGCAATAAATCTGTTGTTTTCTTTCTCAACAATCACGTAGTCGTTAAGCGGCATGCGTTTATTTCTATACAATAACACACAGACAACACAGTCGTAGCTGATGTTTCGGCAGAATCCCCTTCTTAAAAGCCGTTTTTTCCACCTATCTTCCACCGAGGAAGAACAACGCCTTTCGACTGCGCGTTCGATAACGCTGAGTGATCTTTCGTCGTGCTTACGCAGCGACCAGGTTTCTGACGCATACGTTAGGGAAGGAAGAACCGTTGAGTCGAAAAGGTGGGTACGGAGTCGGATGTTCTTTGTTCTCTTCACTACATCCTCGATGCTTTTGGAACCTCCCCAAGCCGCTCGTTCCCTTTTGCTCAGCTCTGGAACTAAGTCGTTCATCATATTTATTTCCCTACTTAGATAGACAACTGGTGAATGGGGCAAACGGAACCAATCCGTTCTTCATCAACATCGATTTCGTGAGATTTAGTCGAAGAGCAATTTTTCCACACGCTTTATTAAAGTCCGCAAGCATACGTTTCACTTGGCTAATGTCTGGTGTTATAAGGACGATGTCATCAGCAAAGCGAAGGTGATGTAACTGCCGACAATCGATTTTCACTTTTATGTTGTCCCATTCCAATGTTCGTATGAGGTTCAAGAGGGTGGCTGTAAATAATTTTGAAGAGATGGTATCGCCTTGCCTAACTCTTCTTTTGACGTCAACGTTAATATCGTTATAGAATGGTGAAATTTTGGTTGTGAAATTTTTGTACAGCTCACGAAGAATCTTTATGTACTGAGTAGGAACTCCTTTACGACGAAGGGCTTCCGTGACTGCTTCTATCTCAATTGAATCAAAAACCTTCTATAAATCGATGAAAGTGAGACAGAGCGGTCTTTTGTTCTCTCGCGATACTTCAAGGAGTCTTGTTGTGGTATGGATGTGGTCCATCGTACTAAATCCTTTTCGAATCTCTGCTTGCTCACATGGCTGTCCTTTGTCCAGTGTTCTGTCAATCCTGTTTAGGATAACTCGAGTGAAAAGTTTGTAAACGACAGACAGCAAGCAGATTGGGCGATAGTTGCCAATATCGTGAAAGTCACCCTTCTTGAACAATAGCACGGTCTTGCTAGTCTTCCATTAAGTAGGGACCTTGCATTAAGACAAGTAACGTGTGAAGAGCCGAGCCAGTGTGTTTACGTGAACTGGTGGAAAGTTCTTCAGATGTTCTGGTGTTATCCTGTCCGGACCTGGTGCTGTTCGATTTTTCACCGACGAAATGGCATGTCGGATTTCGGAAGGCCGAAGAACATTATGAGCAATAAATCTGTTGTTTTCTTTCTCAACAATCACGTAGTCGTTAAGCGGCATGCGTTTATTTCTATACAATAACACACAGACAACACAGTCGTAGCTGATGTTTCGGCAGAATCCCCTTCTTAAAAGCCGTTTTTTCCACCTATCTTCCACCGAGGAAGAACAACGCCTCTCAGAGTCGCATATGGTTGAACACGTTGACTTTTTATTCACTGCTCGTCATTATTTTCCACGATAGGGTATGATGTGAAATGCAATCACTAATTTGCTGAGGTACTTGCAAAACTTGGACACCAGGCTAGATCGAACCGCGATTACCCTCTCAGGTGGCTCACATGTTACGCACAGCACCAATGAGGCCTTCGCTTTGCTTTCTCTCAACTAGTTTTTTGCCACCGCAGATATCAGCGGTTCTGAGTTTTGCAAATATATCAGCATTATTACGGTTAGATTTTACACACAGGATCGTTTGTTCGAACCTCGAGTCCCAAGCTGATTCGGCCATCCATTCTTCGGGCTTGACAAAGTGGTACGCCGCCTAGGTTAATCGGTAGACCAATATAGGCTACTTTTAATCTAATTACATATTCTATTTTTCTGTCTTCATTAGACCCGTCTACAATAATACGAATGAAGTTGAACGCATGTCCTCTATCTATGAAATTGATCGATACTGAGCCCTTTATGCATTTTGACTTTCAAACGGTTCCAGGTCCTCATTTATTTTTATCTTTTCCATTTTTCACCCTTCATCTGTTTTATTTTTTCATCTCTGCATTCTATTTACCACCAAGCTAGTATCTATTTAATATTTCGATGCGAGATTGCATACACAACGGTTTTTTTCCTCGATGATTGATCTCTGGCGGACTTCTCAATTTTGGAAGGTATAAAGCTCCCAAATGGCGGTTTTATCGGAGTTTGATGATTGGATGACAGAACTTTAGTTCCAGGACTTACCGCACTGTGTGAGAAAATCTAAGAAAATATGCTGCTCCTGAATGTCTTCATTTCAAATGTTGAGTAAGGCGAAAATCGTTCAAATGGCAGTAATTGTGGTAAACAGTGCTCTTAATAACAGTATTTTGTGATGTCATTGAGAAAACAACACAGTAGTGGTTACCTTGCCCACAACCTCACTTAACTGAGCCTATTGGTGTGTCGATGAATAGATTACTTACTTATTTGATACCCTGTCCTCACTAGTTGTGCGCGCTCCAGCACAGCCTCTATTTTTCGGAGATTTGTTGGTCAAGCAGTTGCGGTTTCTTCGAATTCTGCGGTCACCCTGCCCATACTCTGCTCCAGGTCGTCACCACCACAGGCAGTCGCCGCCCTTATGGATCAGAAGGAGATTTCCACCATGCAGCTAGTTTTATACCAGGAGGGTGGCGCACCCCGGTATTGGTTTACTCTTCGCTAGACTTCCTGGTAGAAACGCCGAACTCCTTTTCAGCTTAGGAGGCCCTGCCAGGGGGACGAAACCCCACGCTTACATCGCAGCTCGACACCCAGGAACACCCCCAGCTACGGTAAGGCGGTAAAACGTGAGGAGAATGAATAGATTAACGCTCGAATGTTGTCTGAGTGCTTAGACATTTAGGCGGCCCTTCACCGCATTGTCATTGTAGCCCAATACTTTTTTGATTCGTTGTGCACGATTGCATGTGTTCAATCTCATGTATAGGTGCATTTGCGTTGTTTGGTAGATGAGCGGATGAGCGCGGTTTCCTATGGAGTCTTGAGCTCTCTAGGTGTTTTCAAAAGCACTTTGGTCAAATTGATTTGAATGTATGTTCTATTCTTCCGAAACATCAACTGACAAGCATGTCACCTAAAAGCATGTCACACTGCATATAATCAAAGTGCAACTGAAATCGTAAGCAAGACTGGTCACCTCATGGCGTTTATAAGAAATTTGCTTCAATGCAAATTGAATTAATGAAGTGCTGGGTGGTTTCCATCATTTATAATTATGAACCATCTGTCTTCCTTTCATGTCACGTCATCATATCTGTTTACGGATCACAGCACTTTTTGCAATCGATTCGTTTTCCTCGCCTTCATCCTTCGCAGCGGTCTTCGAACATTTCACGCCTTGTTTTGGTTGCTGTTTGAGGATTTCAGCTTCCTTATGAAAGTTGTAGGATGCTGATCTAGTCGATCCTCCTTAGAGTGTTGAAGATAGCCGGGCTAAGGCGTCCCTATGTGGATTGGAGGAGAGCGTTGGGAAAGGATCCAGTAACCACCTTTCCTTCTTGCTAAAAGGCATCACTAACCTAATGCTACCCCTCCCCATGTATCATCTACCTATTTAAATATGCGTATACAAGACAAACGCGAAGTAGGTGGAGTGCATACTTGTCCAATGGAATGACTTGAGGTACCCCTATCTAGTAAATATTCATTATTTTCTCGAACAAGTATACAACCAATTTGCCAAAATAATAGAGGCTGGGTTTGCTGTGAGTGCGTGATAGAACCAACAGTCAATTCAGGGTGGATCTAATTACTGTGGTACACGAAACAGGATACATGGTGTAACCGTATTTATTTCTTCTCGTTCTCTGTGTTGCTTCTCGTGTATTTTGGAAGCTGTGAAAATAAAGGATAAGGATAAGGATAAAGCTCTCGGATTTGATTAATCCCTGAGGGATGCGCCATACATTCGGCATCACTAATCATCATTATGGGTAACTCTATTCATATCTAACCTACACGGTAATCTCTCGGTGACCTACTGACATATCGAGCGAGTACTGGACAGTAGCACCTGGCCTTTTTTAAACTCTTTTCTGGACTTTGAAATTTGGAGCCCTTTCCTAGCCTGAAAGTCCTCTTGTGGGGATTGATCTCAGTTATATACTACAGTTTTGCATCATGGAAACCTAACCCCCATATGACCATAAATGGTTTGAGAGAGTTTGTTCTTTTATTTAAGATGCACACAGGATTAAACGCCGAATCATTAAACGTGATCAGAACTGAATGTGGGTGCCTACAGAGGCCTTAAAATCCAACTATATAGTACATCTTTTAATCAGCGCTTATGAATGCTCTTCAGCCAGTGATATTCTTTCATTTTTGTTTGAATTTAATTTTAATATAATAATATACAATTAATTTTTTAAACATAATTTTCCTAGGAGTAGTACTTATTGCAAAAATTCGTGAAAACTTTTGTATAATGGGTAGTCTAAATTTTCGAATACTTCAGGATGATAACGAAACGAAAGAAGCCCCAACATCGAGCCAAGCAGATACAGCACGAACACCATGGGCTTCGATCTATATAGCCGGTATTTGTTCGTTTGTGCAATCTGCTCAGTTCACTATCTTCTTCAGTTCAATGTGGCCCTATCTAAGAAAGGTATATTCTTTTAGCTTTTCACATTTACATATCGCACATTCATCTATCATGTACATCCTGCAAACATAATATAGAAGCTATAAAACTTTGGGAAAAAATTTAAATTTATTTATAAATTAATTTATAAATTTATTTAGTTTTAATTTAAATTTATAAATTTATAAATTAAATTAATTTTTATAAATTTAAATTTAAATTCTATAAGGGAATTTATAAATCGCTCAAAGGTGCACCATGTGTTCGACTCTATTCGTGGTGGTATTGTAGAGGTGTTAGAAGGCGTGTTTAGTAAATACAAGAACTAGTGCTGGCCTAGCAATGTATCCAGTCAGTATTTTTTATAATCCCACCGACACATCTGACATACCTATTATCAATTTTTTTTTACCTTGAATGGGTAGAAGGTGTGGTTTGTTCTTGGAGCGATATCGAAGCATCCACCGCAGTGGTTGGGCACCTGTAGATATTGTTTGCGTGCAACCTTTTTATCCAACATACACCGAAAAGCAAATAGCTCTCTGTTTTGTCGAGAATGTTTGTTGTTTTCTGATCTACTTACTTTTTTTACTGCAGTTAAATCCACAAGCTGAAGAAACTGAATACGGATACATTGTGGCATTGTACAGTGTCGGTCAATGTATATGTGCTCCATCATTTGGTTATTGGAGTAATCGAATAAAACAGGTGCGAAGAAGAATTTTTGTGAATTAGAACAGCCTATACACATTTTTTTCAACTGAATTCCTTTCTCTAACATTTTTATTTTTTCACTTTTTATCTAATATCGATTTGATCTACTAGTACTAGTGCTTGCTCCTCACTTCTATTCTTTCATAGACTTTTCCTAGAATTCTTTTATTCTTTCGCATTTCTGTGCATCTTAGAGTCTTTCTTCAAAGGCAATAATTCCATTACGTCTCCATCATTTCTTCTTCTTTTTCTCTTATTTTCATGTTTAGTTCCTCATTTTTCATATAATCCTCCAACTGAGTGCAGTAATTCTTGAATCCGTGTTCTTTCTAATTATTCGATAACCAACAACATAATATAGGGAAGAGAAAACAAAACCCACTCAACCCACTCCGTTCTTAGATCCGATTACCTCTTCTCGCTGGATTTGTTCTTATGATGGCCGGTAATGTGCTATATTTATCGCTACAGTTCTTCTCACCATCACTTGTGGCGATAGCGATGGCCTTTGCTCGTTTTGTTGCTGGTTGTGGTACAGGTGAACAGAAAAAAATGATATGCATATTTATATGCACATTTATTTCATATAACCAATCCTTTATTTGGTTTAGTGTTTAATATATTCAAAACGATGAAAGCCATAAACGGCTTCCCCGCATTTTTGCATTATTGTAGTTGCATGTTGTATCAACATGCTATGAGTGTGTTTACCACATTGGTTACATAACATGCATGATTGATTCGATCTCACGCCTCGGGCTCACCATGCGTTTCATCCCTCCGGAGTGAACAAATTGTTACCGGACTTGTTAGGTAGCTGGCATGACCAGATTTCCATTAAGCACTTCTAACGATGCTTGATGAAGTCGAATGCATGACATATTTTTCAGAGATTGATCTACACCGAAAGGTTTCTTTTATCCAGATGCTTACACGTATGCGTTTATATTTATGCTTAGAGGATAAGGGATAAAGGATAAAGCTCTCGGCATTGATTTATCCTTGAGGGTGCGCTATGCACTGGACTTTATTAATCATCGTTAGAGGCGACTGAATGCATATCTGGCCTTTACAATGACTCGCGGTGGCCCACCGATTTATAGAGCCAGTATTCCTGTCCTCACATACACGTCTGGTACCAATTCGTCGACTTGGGATGGAGGGATTAGGGGGCCTTGGACGCGGGATCGATCACATGTGTACTGTAGAGCGCCTCTTATCACTCAGCTAACCCCCCACCACTGACTGCATTTCACGCGCCTAGATTATTTATACTTTTTACGTATTATCCTATTGTTAAATAAATATAATTGTGCTGTTAGTTTTAGCTGGCATTTGTTTAGTTCTGAATTGTCATTAAGTAATCGAAGTCACACTCGTTTTCTCCAATATGCGAATAATGAAGGGTTACTGAATTCTTCTAAAACTACGTACATTTTTATTTTGGTTTTACTGTTTATTTGAATGGCCCGACATCACACATTGTCCGGGGCCAAGCACTTCTTTCCTTCGGTTCATTGTACTGCATTCATTATCACCAAAGGTCTTCGTGTTGCGTGTGGATTCGAATGGTGCATGAGGCTACAGGATTTCTTCTTCTTCGTGAACGTTGTTCAATGTTGGTTGAGTAGATTCTCCGTAGAATTCTGGCATGCGTCTTCTGTAGCGGGGACTACAGGAATAATAATGATAATAGCAATAATAACCATTAGTAGGAATTGTTTTAATAATAATGATTAAAAATGATAATGATAGCAATAATAATTAATATTTATGGAGCAAATCCCGGAACCATCTTTCTATTAGCATCGGCACTGATCAGTAACTCACTGTTTTCGTGATGAGCAGACACAAGGTTGTAGTAATTGCTTTCTTTAGTCACAATAGCTGACGTTTAAGCTGTTTCACGTTCTCCAGAAGCGTTCCGTTCTTCATAAGTCTTCTAGTTATTTGGTGGGAGACTAGCTGCACATAGTCTTACATAGGTAATAAATGTCCTTGGGTCAGTTGTGAAATTCATTCTGAGATAATGGCAAAAGGTCACGAATGATCATAAGCCACTCATCGCTATTATTCTGGTCTAAAGGTGATCCCGTAAATATTAAACATAGTAGGATTCTTTCGACTCATACTTTTTCAGGTGAGCAAACATCTTTTCCTGCTTACATTGTAACGAGGCACGAAATAGTCGCACTCCGACGTGCGGTACTTATTGGGTACCCTCTAGTAGAGTACATAGGACATGTAGTCGTACTCGCTTGATGAAATTCGGAACAACTCGGTGTTTTACGCAGGGGCTTTTACAGGGGCGAAGAAAGATGTGCTGCTAACTATTGCAATCTTTTGTCCCAGTGGCAGCAGTTCTGTGATATTATGATCGCTCATCGCTATTATTCTGGTCTAAAGGTGATTCCGTAAATATTAAACATAGTAGGATTCTTTCGACTCATACTTTTTCAGGTGAGCAAACATCTTTTCCTGCTTACATTGTAACGAGGCACGAAATAGTCGCACTCCGACGTGCGGTACTTATTGGGTACCCTCTAGTAGAGTACATAGGACATGTAGTCGTACTCGCTTGATGAAATTCGGAACAACTCGGTGTTTTACGCAGGGGCTTTTACAGGGGCGAAGAAAGATGTGCTGCTAACTATTGCAATCTTTTGTCCCAGTGGCAGCAGTTCTGTGATAAGTCGTGAATATTTTGCTGGCACTTCATATAGCAAATCCCGGGACCGATTTTTTATCAACTTCGACATTTATCAATAATATGATGTTTTACAAAGAAGAAAACAGCAATCAAGAATGCGAAGCGACCGAAAGGTCAACTATTGTAAATAAATAGTGCACAGCAACCTTGTGCCTGCACATCAGGAAAACAGTGATGTTATCATGACTAACAGTAATATTTATGATAACACATAGGGAAACCGAGTAGTGTTCGCAAGTTCTGTGTGAAATTTTATTTTCCTTTAGGAAATATGTCCTTGCTAAGGGCGTATTCATCAACGTCGTCGACGAATTCGGATCGTTCGCGAGCAATCGCCTGCATAAGTGGCGGAATCGCAACCGGAACACTTATCGGCCCAGGTTTGTTCACATGGTCCAGCGACCGCCAGCTTCTGTTCTCTGCTCATTTCTTTTTGGATGGAACTAGTAGTTTTCCAGGATTTCGTTAAATGTTTCAAAAGAACGGCAAAACCTTTCTACACAATAGGTTTCATCTCGGTTTCTTTCTACCAATATTTTTTCTACTTTGGTAAACTAAGCATGGATATTAGTGGTAAAGTCAGAAAGCGACTTTCCGACAACACTTTCACATGCTTGGTGTCACTGGCCAGTTGTTCTTCAGGTTTGGGATGAGGGTTCTGTTCAATGATTAGATGTGCGCGTGTAGCGAAGTGGTCGGAAGCATCCTGCAATACACGAGGGATCGATTTCCGTGTTCGAGGCCCACCAAGCCTTCCATCTCACTGGGTTCGGCAAATTGGTGCCAGGCTCGTCTGGGAGGGTAGCAGCACCGGTTCGAATCATCGGTAGGCCACCGCGAGTCATTGTTAAAGCCAGATATGCATTCAGTCACCTCCAAATGGCACTTGATGAAGTCGAATGTATGACGCATCCCTCAGTGATTGATCAAAGCCGAATTTTTAATTTTTTACAGCCAGGCCACTAAATAGTCTGTTCGTCTCACTTGCGCTGGACTCATTTATACTTTCTTCATATCCTATCGTATTCATGCAGAGCTACGCTGATGTGTCTCTGTTTTTATGGGTCGTATGCTGTACCTCCACCTGATGAAAATGCAGCATTCAGTTAATATGAGGAAGCACACTGGAAGAGATCGTGTTTGAGTCAGGCAAACAGCTTCATAAGCAGGGTGGGCCATAAAACTTTTTCGGAGATATGATGTAGCATCGGCTCAGCTGACTTGAGATTCATGACATGAAGGAGATTCGCTTTTGATTGATATAAATTATTTGAAGCACTCTAATAGTTGTATCTCCTTACATTGTTTCTCTTATTTTCCTACAATGTTTTCATATACGGTGCTACTCAAAATATTGCAATTCATCTTTTGCGGTTTATATTATTTCCACTACTCCATCCTTCACTTATTGATGACCTATCCTTTTTTCCTAGTGGATGACATTTTTATTTTTCCATATTAGGTCTGTAAATGAGTTATTTAGCGTTTCAACTTTTATTCACACCACTGGGGCCTGATGGAATATACGTGTTACCCTTCTATCGGCTTAACATCTACAATTCGTCTGCTCTGTTCTCGTTTCTGTTGAACGTTCTCGGTTTTCTCCTGATTATTTTCGTTTTTGAAGAGCGTTACGACGTTCTCAATACTGCTACTGCGAGGGTTAGTGTTTGGTTTATATCGATATTAATTGTTACTGATTCGTTGGCTTTTCATGTTCTTCCAAGTTTTTATTTTCTTCTTGCGTATTTTTCCGCTAATGGAATAACTAAAATTTTTTAAGTAGTGAATCAGTCGCTTACAAAATTGTAGTATTAATGACTGATGATTCTGGAAACCCAGTAGCTAGAGATGATGTGCAATGCGCACAGTACTCTACGTCAAACGCACTCCAGGCTGGCAAAAGCCTTGATCCCTTCGTGGTCGGCAATTTGCTATCGTCCCCATCTGGGAAAACCTACATACCATCAAATCAACGACGTTCTCTATAATGAAGATCTGGGAAACTAGTCGGTTATCTCTGGATTTCAGGGAGAATCGACTTGATAGGCAATCAAGCGCATTCATGAATAGGACCGAAGATGCTCAAGCAACAGCTAAAATCACGAGCAAATCTGAAGAACTTCACGGATTGTGCACACAAGGAAACGAAACGAATGGAAGAAGTGGAACATCAATGGCTCATCTTCGTGAGTCGCAAAGAATTTTGTGAATCAAAAGGAACTCTATTGGAGAGCTATTTCAAACGCTGGAAATACGTTGTTCTATTTGTGTCTTGGAACCAGGGTTTCGCCTTTCTCAGATCATGCCAGGTTACCAGCTATTTATTGTTTCGTTAACAAGATGGCAGTAGTTTCCTCCACTGGTTTACTCTAACTTAAACTTCCAGGTGTCGAAATGCTTCTTCCATATGAAACAGTACCTAGTTGACAAACTTATAGTCAAGTAAACACCAGACTAGGCATGTAGAGGACACGAAGGCATAGCAGAGGTGATTTTGAAGCAAACGTCACTATCATAGCATAGCAGTCTAAAACATCAGCACATAAAACTCTTGAAGCTTTTTGGATTAGAGAAAAAAATAATAGACAGCAAATAAAAGGTTAACATTATGATTGCAACTATAGCCTGAGCTTAACTGGGTTCAACGCCAACTCGGACTTCCCAGATCAATCCCGATGACGAGTGATTGCTGATGGCATTGATCGATAGAGCTAGCTGAGAAACAGGCAAAACGAAGGACCCACATGGTGTGGTGGTGAACGCGCTACTCACCGGAAAGGACAGTTGCGTGTTCGTTCCCGACCGCATACACCTACGGTTCGGAGTTTTGCAAATATCTCAGCGTCATTGTGGTTGTATTTCGCATAACATCCTGCCGCCGTAAAAATTTGTTGGGTAACAAATAAAAACTTAACATTGTGATTTCTACTACAGCCTCAGCTTAACTGGGTTCATTGCTGATTTGAGCTCCTCAGAACAATCACCAGTATGGTGTGGTGGTAAACGCGATAGCCTCCGGAAATGGTAATATCGTGATCGTCGTTTTCTCTCCCAGCAATCACGAGGTTGTTAAACAGCATACGTTTACTTTGATGCAATAACACACATACAACACAATCGTAGCCGACGTTTGGGCAGAATCGCCTTCTTAAGAGCCTGGAAGGGTACACTAATACGCAACACGGGCGAACGGATAGAATACGGGCGGGCGAATGGGTAGAATAACTTGGTTCCTAAGTCTAATACTAACCCAGTTGCTTAACCACATTCCAGCCCACCTCACGAACACCCAAATGTTCCTAGAACGTCCTACGTGACGCGTCTCCTAATAACGGTGCGTGATGGAGTCGTTCGACGTTACCGTGCTGTCCCCCAACGTATCGAACTCCGCAATGCAAGCCATCTTCGAGCTTCTTGTTGAACATGAAGAAAAAATAAAAATGCATGGCTTGTACATCCAGCAGCTTATGGCTCTTCTAAAGGAGTGCGTAAACTGCTCGATTTTCAGATGGTCTGGGAAATACTGCGCGCAAATAAAGGGCTGGCAATGGGACAGCGACTAGCACCAAGCCTTGCCATTACGTTTATGTCCAGAGTGGAAACCCCGCTCTCGGTCTCCGGCCGCTACTCTACTGCAGATATATAGACGATTGTTTTGTCGTCTTCTGTACACAGGAGGAGATGGACAAATGCTTTAAATTATTGAACGAGCAGTCAGAGTACATCAGGTTCACCCGGGAGAGATCGAAGGACGACTGGCTCCCGTTTTTAAACGTTCAAATTAACTTGTCAGGTAGCGGTTACATGAGAAAGTGGTACCGAGAACCAAGTAACAAAAACATCTTGTTTCACTCCCTTTCTTGTCACCCTTCACACACAAAGAGGGCGCTTGTGAGAAACATGTTTCAAACAGCCACCTCTGTGTGCACAAGTAGGGAACTAAGGGAAGAATCGCGCGTCTTGGCTCGGCAAATAGCCATCTCCAATGGCTACGAAATTGTAACCCCACGAGATAAGTTTCGAGAGAGAGCGACGCTCCAAAAGGAACGGAAAAGAACAAAAGGAACAAAACAAAGTCCCGTTTATCTTGCCCTTCATTGGCGATGAAATAAGTGCAGCGATGAAGAGATGCTTAAGAAGGGCAGATCTAGAGGAATCGGTAGCGATAATTAAAATACCACCTAATACTCTTCGTCGTCAGTTAGTTCGTAATCGCTTGTATGACCGTCTGTGTGAAACAACAAATTGCATTATTTGCCCTTCCGGCAGGGACGGTGATTGCATGAGTTCAAGTACGATATACCTGATCTCTTGCAAGGATTGCGGAAATGAATATATTGGCGAAACGGGTAGACCCTTGTGTATCCGTATAAAAGAACACCTTGATGGCAAACGAAAAGCAAGACAAGGCACTCCACTAGGCACGCATAGGATACAAAAGCATAGCGGAGACGATTTTGATATAAAAGTCGCTATCCCCGCACGGGATACAAAAACACCAACGCACAAACTCCTTGAGGCTTTTTGGATAAATGCCAAAAATCCTACAATGAATAGCAGGGAGGAATGCCCCGAGATTACGCGGGATCTCGCCGCTTATCTTCATATCGATCGTTGATTGGGGGTGCTGCAGTCGTCAGCCATATTCGACTCTGAGCGGCTGTTGTTCCTCGATGGAGGACAGACGAAAAAATTGGTGGGTTTTTTCGAGAAGCCGTAGATCTTGTAATTATTGCTCAGATTTTCATCTTTCTGTTTGTGCTGCTGAAGTGTTTGACCTAGTAAGTTGCGTATTGGTGTACCCTTCCAGGCTCTGAAGAAGGCGATCCTGCCGAAACGTTAGCTAAGATTGTGTTGTATGTGTATTGTTGCATGGCAGTAAACGTATGCTGTTTAACAACCTCGCGATTGCTAAGAGAGTAAACGACGAATTCACAATCCAGTGCCGAGATGAATAGAGAGTCGATCTTGGGTACTAATGTCGCGTTCGTTTCTCACCGCAGACATCTATGGCTTGGATTATTGGATTAGTTCGAAACATCGACAATTAAAACGCGAGGAACAGTGTCACATTTTGCGCCGTACTTCTGACTGATTATCTGACCTGAGCCATGCACATTCCCCGCTCAGGCTCTGTGCGTTTGGTTTCCAACAATAACTGGAAGACTTATGAAGAAAAGAACCGCTTGTGTTTAGAAGAACCTGTTATTGTGCGAATAAAAAATTTCCGTAAGGTTTTATTTACCGACTTTGTGGAAATGTCTGAATGAGTAGATTGCATGTCAATCTGACCTTACCAGACTATAAAGAAGACAAAACCGCTGAAATGTCACTCAGTAGTGAATAAATCTTGTTATGAACAGCTTCGCATCTGCTTAAGGAGGGAGAACTGACTTTTTCAACAATCGAATGTTAATAGAAAGCGGTCCAGCGAGTTTCATTTCTTTCAGGAACAGAGTGGATTGCCATCACCATGCGTTTTGGCCATTCTGATTTGTGTTGCAACACGATTCGTTCAGATATTTGCGGCAACCTCAATTCAAACGTTAGCATTGCTAAATCTACTTTTTTTCCTTCTTTTTTCGTTTCGAAAAATTGAAGTGCTCTCACTACTGTGAGCAAATTGAGGAGGGAAGTCATCATGGAAAGCTTCGAACCATGGCTTAATATCATCGCTGAGTCAGTTCGAGAATGTTTTATGAGTCTTTTTCTAACAGTAAAGGAGATAAAATCTTCTCATATTTAATGGCACCAGGTTTTAAAAAATTTGAGGACAACTCTCGGAAACGTACCTCTTCCATTGAATGTAATGCGTTTTAATAGAGTTTTTGAAGTTCGATGAACGAGAATAATGCTTAATAATAATGTGAATGTAATGCAAAATTTCTATTATCACTCTCGTAGAAAGACAGAACTACTATTCAGAAAATCTCCTATCAAAAGAAAAATGTCAAAAAATTATGCATTATTAGCAACTAAGGAAAAAATTTTGGGTATATACGTATACACAATATATTTATATGTTCAAAATCTTTAATGACTCTCTCGAAACAAAAGAATCGTTAGAATACTGCAAGTGCAGGCACACTGTAGGATGTCGTGCCAGGGAGAGGTGTGATTTTAGTGAAACACCTACTCATTTCTGAGAATGTAGTTGGACCAGCAAAATATTTGGAAATGGAACGAAAATGTGGTGCACCCGAATTTGAAGCCCAATTTGATCTTTTTACTTGCAAAACGACCAAAAATGAGGGAAGGTAAAATGGTCCGAGCGTAATATGACTTATCAAAGAAATTTCATCGGTGGCGTTTGCTTTACATTTACAACGTTACATACATTTGGGATTCTTTAAAATTCTGAGTGTTTTTTAGTGTCGGGTCACCGTTTTCAATGTTGATGTTTTCGTTCAACAAAGAAGAAGCTGTGACTTATAATTCTTCTGCTCATTTCGCAGCCGGTTTTGTGGGTGTCATACTGTACTTTGTGTTCATTTTTTTCGATCTCTCCAAATTGTAAGTGAATTAATTATGATGGTACAAATTTATGTTGTTTCCTTTTTTTATTCGATTTTATTTCTCTCCCCCTCTTCCTTTTCATATTTTAGGATGGCACCTCGATTATGCTCAATCCTCTCGTTGTTGCTACTCGCAAGCTTGTTTCTGTTCACATATTCGTGGCCATTTCTACCTAATAAGGTTGAGATTTCTGTAAACGGTGAGATACTAGCTTTTTTTTGCTTTGATATCAGTTGCTTGCCTTATGTTTTATTTCTTGTTTTATTTCCTTTCATAGATGTGCTTGTTTATTAAATGCTAAAAGATAATTCTAGCTTCTATTCTGTGAAAGAAAGGCGCGTGTGGCGCAGTGGTTAGAGGCGCCACTGCGACACATACGTGGAATCGATCCCTACGCACATCGCTCACCAAGCCTTCCATCCCTCCAGGGTCGCCAAATATGTACCAGACTTGTCTGGGTGAATAGCACTGGCTGGATACATCAGCAGGCTACCGCGAGTCGTTGTAAAGGCCGGATATACATTCAATCACCTCCAATGATACTTAATCAAGTCGAATGCATGGCGCATCCCTTAGGGATTGATCAAGGCCGAAAGCTTTATCCTTTTTATCCTTTTATTCTGTGACAATGTAAAGTGGAAATGTTGAAAAATTAATTCCAGCTCTATAGAAAGACGGTAGTTTTTTTTTGAGTACTGACTTGCCATAATGGGACACAAGTAGCGCAGTGGTAGCGATTTGCCGTTTAATGAGTGTAATGCCCCTTTTTTTGGTACCGCGCATGGTTGGGAATAAAAGCGCTGACTTGGTATGACGGTAGATCCTTGAACATCTTTATTTGGAACTATTACATTGAATCACCTCAGCAATGCTGCGAATAAAGTCAAATGTATGATCCTTCTATCGACAAAAAGTGGCGACGGCTTAAGACGGACATCTGGTAATGCCTACCTCAGGATTCAAGAAAGAATCAACTTGAATAGCAATCAACGACATTCGTAATAAACAGAAAAATCCTTATGCATCAGCCTAAGCAACACAAACTGAAAGATCTTCGTGGAATATTGATGCGAGAATTGTCATTTTTCTTGTTTTTTTTCTTGACGAATGACGAAGGATTCTTGACGAATCCTTGTATCAAGGACAGTGTCTTCCTCTATTCCACGAAAGCCAGCGGTTTCCAGTGCTGAAGACTTGGAAATGTCCTAACACGGTTCTCTTAGGATTCCAAGAAGAACTACGTTCATCCAGCATGCGTCATACTAGTGAGAAGAGAAGATGGCGGCTCAAGCCGCAACAGTGGCTGCACAGCTATCAATGAATGAAGTGGTGCGTCTTGTACGTCGTATTAGCTCGATTAAACCTAAGTATCTAACAAAGTGAATTATGAGTCTTTTTTCTGGTCTTTTTTCATATTTTTAGGCATAAAATCGGTTAAAGAACCATTTACCGTCATGTGAGCAGCGCATTGAGCAATAATGACAAACTCTTCTCAATGTTTCTTGTTTCATTCATAAGCTTATGAATGAGGCATGCTACACAACAACGATCGCTTACACCAAGGTTTAATGAAAGTCGATTTGCAATAACCATTCTCAGTTGGAAGGAGCTGTGCACCCAAAGGAATTGGAACGCAATGATGCGCACTTCGTCTTTCTTAGTTTGTGTTCGAACCTCTGCCTATCTATCCAAGTCACTTCCTTGGCTTTGTGCCAGGCCAGTCTTGTATAATTGGCCGTGACAATTTCTTCAAATTTTCGTTAAGATGGAATTGAACATCAGCACAGAAAAGCGACTCCTCAAGTGATCAAGGAGGATCGATCTCATCCATCAGTGTAGTCAAAATCCACCGTTCCTTTATTCGGTTCTGATGTGACGACATCATAAGCTAGCACATCTTAATTTTTCCCAACATTTTCTGTCTCTTCATACAGATTTTGACGTTGTCTTCCTAAATGACAGCCTTTATCAAAAGATCTACAAAATAATCAAAGAAATAAAAGTGGCAGATAGTGCAGTATTTTGTAGAAAAGCGTAAAGTAGATATAGTTTCAGGGTCTGATTGGGGTTGTTGTACGGAACGATTTGACTGGTGTGATGACCTAACTATGGTTTCTCCATGGGTAAGTGTCATATTCTTTTTATTACTTAGGTACAGAAAATGATCAGTGTTCACATATCGTGTGAGCTGTTCACATATCCATCCAGATGACCGAGCTCGTATGGTAGGCTGCAGCTTGTAGTTTTTCTTTATTAAAATCTTAGGTGTTGGTCGAGCCTAATTTTCGTTGGAAATCGGATTTAGCAACGGGACTGCGTCTCAGGTGGTCACACCAATGTACGATCTGGCGTTTCTGACTAGAGGGAAACTACAGCTCGAATTCGTCGAATACAACGCTACTTCCTGTAGTCTTATGATTATTCGACCGACCCCTCGAGGACAATATAAGAAGTCGAATTCTTTCTTTTTTATTATGAGTTGAAAACTGACTCTGTGTAAAAAAAAGTCTTTTTGTGATTCTGACGTTACCCCTAATATTACATTTCGTTATATCTCAAACCTTTTTTTTTATTTCAGGTTTACTACACGTTTTACGTTCTATTCTTTGGCACTGGAATGTCCGTAATGAATATTTCCGTTACAACTTTGTATTCGGAAATAGTAGGACCGCGACGACAGGTATACTTTTAATGTAACAGAACTGATATTCTCCCTGCCATCTACAAAAAAGGAACTTTCGAAACAAAGCATATTTCGTGTATTTCTTCAAAGACAGTAGTTTCACAAATATCTATATAAAATCTATAATACGGTAGAGAGCTTTGTTCTAAACCAAAGATTCAGTATAGAAGAGAAGTGAAAGCCCAATGGTTGGAACATATCAAAGCAGCAGATTTATGGGGACAAGAGTTTCCTTTTATGGCTAATTTCTCTAAATGTATGTTAGATTTGCCTTTCGCTAACAAGAAAACATTCCTTTATTTCCTTATTAGATGACCCGCCATCTTCGTTTCCTCATATCCAGCATTCAAGAACGCCTTCAAACTTTTTTTGCGCATGGTTTCTGCTGTAGGATTTTTCAATTCATTAAATATTATTGAATGCTGGGTGAGTCTTGTATCCTTGGAATCCTGAGATAACTGTGCAAGGACGATCTGGCCCCAGCTAGCCGTGGACTAGGAGGAGTCAACATGTCCCAAACAAATATGGCACTAGGTTACTGAAGGTGGAAGAGTGGAAAGCTTGGTGGGCCTAAAACAGAGTCGAGTCAGTGGCTGGGTAGTTTGGGAATTCCGGCTGTTGAGCGGGACCATTATCACTGCGCTTCCCGCTTCCAAAAATTACCATTGCCTCAGTAATTATATTTCGACCAGTTACATGTGGTGGGCTCTAGTTTAAACATAAATCCACCTGCTATGTTAAAAAAGTATTTCTTAAAGTGAATGTAACTTTCCTTAATAACACTGCAATGAATGAATGAAATAATGAATTAAGGGCACTTTACAAGGAGTTTTTCAAATGGCCGGCTCGTTAGGTCGACTGATTGCTCCACTTCTTATCAGGTGTGTGCGATAGCGTTTTTAGTGTTCCAAGAATGCCGATTGCTTCCCTGTATTTCTTTCTATTGATGGAGTCTACAGCTGACTTAAATTCACTTACAGTGCGCTCTACGTGAAATTTGGCCCGAGAATTCCATGGATTACACAGATCGTGCAAATTTCCGTGATTATCTCATTATGGCTAGGCTTTCTTAAGAAAATGGTTCCACTTAATATGGAGTCTCAAGAGACCGTATCCTCTCAGGAGGAGAAGTTCGAGTGTCCTGGAATGTGTTGTTAGTATCTTATATACGACTAATGTATACTTTATACAATTTTTGAAATAAATGAGTTGGCACTGATTGGAATTAGCGTAACAGTTTCCATCTTCCTGAATGTTATCATCAAAAATTCCTAGAAATCAATCGATATTGACTCATACATATGTATTCGGCTAACGTTTCGACGTCTTCGTCTTCATCAGATATGTACTTGGCATAACTTGTACTAAAACATTATGGAAATCAATTACATTCTTTCGTTATGCCAGAAAAACTAACAGAGTATCTTCATTCAGGTATTAGAAGTTTTTCGAATGTGTTAAAAAGGTAAAGGAAGATAAAGCAGGAAACTATTGTAGGGATCAGAGTCGAAAAGGGCCCTTAGGGATTGTGAATCTCATACATTGGACTCCACTCCTAGAATCCTAGCGGTGAATGAATGCATATTTTGCTTTCAAAATGGCCTGCGGTTTCCTATCCATATATCACTGTTCCATATTCCCAGATGTTTGGTAGTAAGTATAACGCCAGAGTACCGAAGAGCTTAGCCTGATGTGATATAACGAACCCACGATCACGCTTGTATTGTAGGGTACCTCCAATTACTGAGGTGCACGCTCTCCGAAGGTGTCTTAAATGCTAAGAATATGACATGATGTCATCATTGTATTATATTTTGTTCTTTATTGCGAACATAAGTGAAAACTGTATTTTCAAATATCAACTATGCAAAAGCGTTGGGCTCGCTGGACCGACTTTCTATTCACCTCAGCACTGTTCAATAAGTCACTGTTTTCTTTTTAAGCAGGCACAAGTTTATTCAGCACCAAAATTCAGATTTATTCAGTACCAAAGTTCAGTGGGTGGCGGATCGATGGTTCGGCTTTCTTCAGAGCCTCGAAAGGTGAAAATGTCATACAAGTCCACTCAACGAAACACTTTCTTAACCTCAGCAGATAAAACTTAATACGTGAGCTGTACATTGTATTTATTAATATATGCATATAGTTATTAGATATTTCAAACAAGGCTATTTGTTATGCGAATGAAATTTATGCATTTTTTTCTCATTGGGTTATGAGAGTAGGTTTGGCTGGGTAGGTTGCGTGTTAACTTGACCATTCCAAGGTCGCGAGAAGGCATACCCCGAAAAGTCGGTTCTTGTTCATTGACCAATGCTGTAATAATCCCGTTAAGAAGAGCAGCATATAATCGGTGTCGAACTAACTGTCGTCTTAGAGTGCGGCGGTATTTTAAAAAGTAGTACTTGTTTCTTCAAGCGGTGTCTTACAGCTGTCCCCAATTCTATGAAAATGAAGGAGAGCATAAAAAGGATCTCATTGCCACTAGATTTAGCACCTTCTTTTATGCACATAAAAGCTTCCGATGTCATCGCAGATACAAACATTCTTATTCATCTTTTAGATATGAAGAGAGCAGCGTCGTCAATAGAAGTATTAAAGAGTTTATTTACTGGGATCGTCGGAAATTTTACGATTAGAGATGAATTTCTGAGAAAATTTGATTTTGATTAATTCCGACTATTCACATTGTGGGCACGGATTGCACCGATCGAAATCGTGTTGGGGCATCCAACGAGGTAGTGAACGAAGAAAATTGTACACCTGCAATGACAAACTGCTGAAATCCTGCTGAAAAATGGACAGTACAAAGTTATATTCAGAGCAGTTCCATATTTTCTTTTTACAAGGTACACAGCGTATATTATGTTTCTTGCTCGAGAATGTCGGTTTAGTTCCTAGGATCGAATTTCTGTTAACCTCGGCATTGGAATATGAATGCGTCGTTTTCTTACTCAGCAATCGCGAGGTTGTTAAACAACATACATTTACTTCCATAGAAAAACACACAATCCAATACAACATTAGCTGCCGTTTTGGCAGTATCGCCTTCTTTAGAGCCCGGAAGGGTATACTGATAGACAATCTATTAAGCCAAACGCTTCAATAACACTTACAAAAAACGAAAAACCCTATGGCAATCACATGATAAATAGTTTCTCGGAAAGCTCACCGCTTTTTAGATGACTTTCAATGAGGAAGGTTGGAACATCTGATTATAGACGAATATGGTTGATGACTACGCCACTCCATATCAGAAATTGAGGCAAACATACGGGGTCAGGTCGCGTATGAACTCTGGGGATTCATCCCTACTATTCATTGCAGGGTTTTCGGCATTTATCCAAAAAGCCTCGAAAAGTTTTCGCGCTGGTGTTCTAGTCTTTTGTGCAAGGATATTGACTTCAACTTCAAAATCGTCTCCGCTATGCCTTTGTATCCTATGCGTGCCTAGTGGAGTACTTTGCCTTGCTTTTCGTTTCCCATCTAGGTGTTCTTCTATACGGATACACAACGGTCTGCCCGTTTCGCCAATATATTCGTCTCTGCAATTATTGCAAGAGATCAGGTATGTCGTGCCTGAACTCATGTAATCACCGTCCCTGCCGTTAGGGCAAATTACGCAAATTTGTTGTTACAAATAGACGGTCATACAACCGGTTGCGAACGAACTGATGATGTAGAGGATAAGGTGGTATTTCAACTAACGCTACCGATTCCTCTAGATCTGCTCTTTTTAGGCATCATTTTATAGCTAAGCTTGCTTCATCGCTGATGAAGGGCAACGCAAGCAGGACTTTCTTTTGGCCAAGTGTTCTGTTTCGGCGCATCGCTCTCATTCTAAACTTATTTCGTGCGGTTACTATTTCGTAGCCATTGGAAATGACTACTTGCCGAGCAAAGTCGCGCGATTTTACCTCTCAGATTTTTCTGATAGGAGGGGCACATTACGCTGCCATGTGAACTCTGTGTGGTTGGTCTCCGCGCGACATACTCAGTGGAAGCCTAATGGAAAGCGGTGAGTGCGCAAATATGCAATTCTGTGCTCAATGTGATTGAAACCTTGGTTTAGCGTTTTCTCTGCTTGGTTATGGAGATGTTTGGCCGAATAGATTGCTTCAACTTGACCCTTCCAGGCTCTGAGGAAGGCGAAATCCGGCGAAACGTCAGCTTATTCGTGAATAAAGAATTGCATGACACCTCGCGTTTGCTCGACAAGAATAGGAATATTTACTTGATCAATGCCGAGATTAATAGAAATTCGGTCGTGGGGTTTATTACAGAGGTGGCTGTTCCAAACATACTTCTCACAAGCGCCCCTTTGTATGTGATGGATGGAAAGAGAGAAAATGAACAAGAATGTTTTTGTTATTTGGTTTTCGGTACCACTTTGTCATGTAACCGCTACTTGATAAGTTGATTTGAACGTTAAGAAATGGAAGCCAGGTCTCTTTCGGTTTCTCTCGAGTGAATTTAATGTACTCAGACTGCTCATCCTGTAACTCAAAGCATTTGTCCATCTCCTTTTGAGTAGAGAAGATGACAAAACAGTCACCTATGTATCTGCAGTAGAGTAGCGGCCGGAGGTCGATAACCGGGGCTTCTATTTTTTACATGAACGGAATGCCGTGAGTTGGAGCCAACCGCTGCCCCATTGCCAAGCCCCTTCAACTACGTGTATTACTTCCCAGACCATCTGAACATCGAGCAGTTTAGGTACTCTTTTAAGGGGGCCATAAGCTGCTGAATAGACAAGCCATGCATGTGTCTAGAGAGCAGAAAGGAAAAAAAAAGAGAAAAAAGAAAAAAAAGAAAAGAGCAGATCTAGAGGAATCGGTAGCGTTAGTTGAAATACCACCTAATCCTCTACATCATCAGTTCGTTCGCAACCGGTTGTATGACCGTCTACTTGGAACAACAAATTTGCGTAATTTGCCCTAACGGCAGGGACGGTGATTACATGAGTTCAGGCACGACATACCTGATCTCTTGCAATAATTGCAGAGACGAATATATTGGCGAAACGGGCAGACCGTTGTGTATCCGTATAGAAGAACACCTAGATGGGAAACGAAAAGCAAGGCAAAGTACTCCACTAGGCACGCATAGGATACAAAGGCATAGCGGAGACGATTTTGAAGTTGAAGTCAATATCCTTGCACAAAAGACTAGAACACCAGCGCGAAAACTTTTCGAGGCTTTTTGGATAAATGCCGAAAACCCTGCAATGAATAGTAGGGATGAATCCCCAGAGTTCATACGCGACCTGACCCCGTATGTTTGCCTCAATTTCTGATATGGAGTGGCGTAGTCATCAACCATATTCGTCTATAATCAGATGTTCCAACCTTCCTCATTGAAAGTCATCTAAAAAGCGGTGAGCTTTTCGAGAAACTATTTATCATGTGATTGCCATAGGGTTTTTCGTTTTTTGTAAGTGTTATTGAAGCGTTTGGCTTAATAGATTGTCTATCAGTATACCCTTCCGGGCTCTAAAGAAGGCGATACTGCCAAAACGGCAGCTAATGTTGTATTGGATTGTGTGTTTTTCTATGGAAGTAAATGTATGTTGTTTAACAACCTCGCGATTGCTGAGTAAGAAAACGACGCATTCATATTCCAATGCCGAGGTTAACAGAAATTCGATCCTGCTGAATAGACAAGCCATGCATGTGTCTAGAGAGCAGAAAGGAAAAAAAAAGAGAAAAAAGAAAAAAAAGAAAAGAGCAGATCTAGAGGAATCGGTAGCGTTAGTTGAAATACCACCTTATCCTCTACATCATCAGTTCGTTCGCAACCGGTTGTATGACCGTCTATTTGGAACAACAAATTTGCGTAATTTGCCCTAACGGCAGGGACGGTGATTACATGAGTTCAGGCACGACATACCTGATCTCTTGCAATAATTGCAGAGACGAATATATTGGCGAAACGGGCAGACCGTTGTGTATCCGTATAGAAGAACACCTAGATGGGAAACGAAAAGCAAGGCAAAGTACTCCACTAGGCACGCATAGGATACAAAGGCATAGCGGAGACGATTTTGAAGTTAAAGTCAATATCCTTGCACAAAAGACTAGAACACCAGCGCGAAAACTTTTCGAGGCTTTTTGGATAAATGCCGAAAACCCTACAATGAATAGTAGGGATGAATCCCCAGAGTTCATACGCGACCTGACCCCGTATGTTTGCCTCACTTTCTGATATGGAGTGGCGTAGTCATCAACCATATTCGTCTATAATCAGATGTTCCAACCTTCCTCATTGAAAGTCATCTAAAAAGCGGTGAGCTTTTCGAGAAACTATTTATCATGTGATTGCCATAGGGTTTTTCGTTTTTTGTAAGTGTTATTGAAGCGTTTGGCCTAATAGATTGTGTATCAGTATACCCTTCCAGGCTTTAAAGAAGGCGATACTGCCAAAACGGCAGCTAATGTTGTATTGGATTGTGTGTTTTTCTATGGAAGTGAATGTGGGATTAGTTATTTCAATTGTTGTATATATTTTGGCAACTGTTTTTTTTTTCGAATGTCGTACATTATGTGTCACTGCGGACATCACTTTATGCACGCTAACTCTTCGGTGTAACTGGATTATGAAGGGGACATGTGGGGCAGTGGTTGTCGGCGCCCTGCCAAACACACGCGGAACCGATACCCGCACTCATTGCCCACCAAGCCCACCATCCCTCTGGGGTCTGGAACATGTTACCACACTTGTCTAGGAGGAAAGCAGTACTGGCTAGATACATCGGCGTGCCTCCACGACTCATTATAAAGGCCAAATATGCATTCAGTCACCTCCAACGATGCTTAATGAAGTCAGATGCGTGACACATTCCTCATGGATTGATTAACGTTGAGAGCTTTATCTTTTATTCTTTTTAGCTAAGTTATGATATAGATTTACAGTATTTTAAAAAATAAGTCGTTCTTATTCACAGGACAAAATTTGATTTTCCACGGATCTTCCTCATAGAGGGATTTCATGTCTAATCGCGTGGCAGCGTGGTGCATCCGTAGTTGGTGGATTGCAACAGGTTAATTGCGCACCAAAAACGACCTTTGCTTCTCTGAGACGCAGGTGGATCCGGGGATAGGCTCCCTGTTCCTGCTGCGCCGATTTGGCACATACCTTCTGTATTTGCTAGGCGTATTCATGCATGCCTGTGTGAATGCGTTCTCGCTTTATGCGGATTGTATTCTACGAGTCAATTCGGCCAAAAGCCTGCAATTAAGTGACTGACAAGTATATGAGAAGCGGTTAGGAGTCGTCTTCAACAAATAAGCTCCATTTCCACTCTCAGAGAAACAAGGAAGCTGCACCTGAGCATATCAAGCTCCAATTTCAGAACTCCGTATTCTATACGTGGGAACAAACGCTAAACACAGTAATGTAAACGGAACTCATTCCCTTGACCTTGAAAGAGCCCAGATACGACAGCATTAAGTAAAGTAAGTACAGAGAGGTAGCTGAAATTTCATGGCCATTCTAAGTTAACCTAATGTGGATCCGCATGGTGTGGTGGGGAACGCGTTACTCCCCGGAAAGGACAATAGCGCGTTCGCTCCCCACCGCGAACACCTGCGGTCCGTCAGCATCATTAAAGTTATATTTCGCAATATATAACCTGCCATTAAAAAGAGTAAGCAGTAAATAATAAGTTAAAATTAACCTAAGTCTTGGACAACTGAGGTGACGACTTGTCCCTACAATGCACCCTCACTTGCATCTGAACTCCCGATAGAGCACTGGATCACATCATGCAATCAGGTTAAGGTGCGACGTCATCAGACTGGCTGAGACGTGAAGACACCACCTATTCCACGCCGTCTATGACACCGGAGAACTGTTCCTCGGAACACGCGGAAGTTGAGGAGTCCGCGACGTCGACATTCTTGCTAACACGTGTTTGGTTATGAACATCGATTCGTCCAAGCAACTAACAAGCCGAATAGGACTTTTACAATTGAATAGATGTGCATTTCTACCGAGTTTGACAACATTCCTGTCTACGTACCAGCAAAAGGTATGACGACGACGAACTAGAAGCGAATGTGGACTTGGAGAAGCTCTACAAAGTAGGCTGTGCATTTTGCAAGGTGATCATTCAAGATGTTAACGCTGCGCTTGCACTCAGAAGAACTTTTAAAGAATGTCACGTTGGGACCAACGGATATAAATGGAACAAGCAGTGTGAGCGGTTGTCTGAGTTTATCGTGGCGACCAAGGCCACTCGCTCATGATAACTCGCAAATCCAGAAGCTCCACCCTCAAAGATGGTCGCGGGAGTCTCCCAGTGGAGAGTACCATAACAAAATAGACAAACATCTTATTAAACTGAAGGCCTCCTCTAATGATGTTGCTGCGCTCTCAAAATTCTATCTAAACAGGAACAGACCATCTTCCTTCGCGCGTATTCCACTTCTCGTTATAGAAGAAAAAGTCGGGGAATTCGAAAAACGAATTCCTAAAAATACCACAAATTGTTGTTTGATCGGTGAATTAGTTGGCCAACTGGAAAGTTCCTTTCTTGATAACATCGATGTGGAATACGATCCGCACGGCTCTCCTTCCGAAATCAGGCATGCTATTTCGTCGATGAAAAATTGAACAGCACCAGATCAGAACAGTTTAAGATCTGAATACCTGACGAACCTTCCTCCAGTCCTCGTGAACACACTGGCTCGGCTTTTCACATGTTATCTGTCTGAGTGCAAGGTCCCCACTCAGTGGAAGACCAACAAAACAATGCGAATGTTCAAGAATGGTAACATCCTCAACATCAGCAATTATCGCCCAATCCGATTACTGTCTGTTGTCCAGGAATTTTTTACTAGAGTTATCATTTAAGGCACTAATGAGGATTGGCAGTACACTGAGCGAAGGAGAACCGTGCAAGCAGATTAACAAATATAATTCAGCACAATGGACCACTTCTACACGGTAGCAATGCTCATTGAAGTATTGCGACACTACAGGAGACCGCTCTGCCTCACTTTTTATTTTTCCGTTTTCCTTCAGTTTTTCGATTTAAAGAAAGCTTTTGACTCAGGCGTGATAGAAGCGATCATGGAGGCCCTGGCCCTGTGCAGCCTGGACGTCCCTACCCCGTATACCCCACTCCCCCACCCAAGCAGGGTTTCGAAAAGGATTTAGTACGATGGACCACATTCACACGATAACAAGGCTCATTGAAGTATCGCGTGAGTACAAAAGACCGCTCTGTCTCACTTTCATCGACTTAGAGAAGGCCTTTGACTCAATTGAGATAGAAGCAGTCATGGAAGCCCTTGGTAGTCAAGGACTCCCTACTCAGTATATAAAGATTCTTCGTGAGCTGTACAAAAATTTCACAACCAAAATGTCAGCACTCTACAACAATATTAACGTCGATGTCAAAAGGAGTATTAGGAAAGGTGATACCATCTCGCCAAAATTATTTACCTTCACCCTCGAGAATATCATGCGAACACTGAAATGGGACAACATGGGGATATGAGCCGATGGCTGGCTATTTCACCATCTTCGCTTTGCTGACATCACTGTTCTCATATCACAAAATATTAGCCAAGCGGAAAGAATTCTTAACGACTTTGAAAACGTCTGTGGAAACGCCAAAGAGTAGTTTTCTGGTGAATCTTGCAAAACCATGTCCACGAGGAACTGATTGGTTACGTATATCCCATTAACGCTTAACGGAATAAATATCTTCACTGCTCCAGGTATGCTTATCTAGATCGGGAAATCGAAGTGATGAACGACTAGTTCAACAGCTGGAAGGTGGTTTGGTGAGCTGCCAAGAGCATGAACTACGCAGTCAGGAAAACAAAAAGGACTCAACTTCGTGACAACATTTTCGAGTCCACGATTCTCTCTGCTTTAACGCATGCATCGAAAACTAGGTCGCTAGGTAAGCAAAGTGAAGGATCACTTAGCGTTGTGGAACGCACAATCGAAAAGATATGCTAGGAGTATTCCTCATTACACAGGTGAGAAATGGGATCGGAAGCTCTATGTCATCTATTAAAAAAATCGTTGACCTCGTTCTATACACACCCTCAAAGATGGTCGCGGGAGTCTCCCAGTGGAGAGTACCATAACAAAATAGACAAACATCTTATTAAACTGAAGGCCTCCTCTAATGATGTTGCTGCGCTCTCAAAATTCTATCTAAACAGGAACAGACCATCTTCCTTCGCGCGTATTCCACTTCTCGTTATAGAAGAAAAAGTCGGGGAATTCGAAAAACGAATTCCTAAAAATACCACAAATTGTTGTTTGATCGGTGAATTAGTTGGCCAACTGGAAAGTTCCTTTCTTGATAACATCGATGTGGAATACGATCCGCACGGCTCTCCTTCCGTAATCAGGCATGCTATTTCGTCGATGAAAAATTGAACAGCACCAGGTCAGAACAGTTTAAGATCTGAATACCTGACGAACCTTCCTCCAGTCCTCGTGAACACACTGGCTCGGCTTTTCACATGTTATCTGTCTGAGTGCAAGGTCCCCACTCAGTGGAAGACCAACAAAACAATGCGAATGTTCAAGAATGGTAACATCCTCAACATCAGCAATTATCGCCCAATCCGATTACTGTCTGTTGTCCAGGAATTTTTTACTAGAGTTATCATTTAAGGCACTAATGAGGATTGGCAGTACACTGAGCGAAGGAGAACCGTGCAAGCAGATTAACAAATATAATTCAGCACAATGGACCACTTCTACACGGTAGCAATGCTCATTGAAGTATTGCGACACTACAGGAGACCGCTCTGCCTCACTTTTTATTTTTCCGTTTTCCTTCAGTTTTTCGATTTAAAGAAAGCTTTTGACTCAGGCGTGATAGAAGCGATCATGGAGGCCCTGGCCCTGTGCAGCCTGGACGTCCCTACCCCGTATACCCCACTCCCCCACCCAAGCAGGGTTTCGAAAAGGATTTAGTACGATGGACCACATTCACACGATAACAAGGCTCATTGAAGTATCGCGTGAGTACAAAAGACCGCTCTGTCTCACTTTCATCGACTTAGAGAAGGCCTTTGACTCAATTGAGATAGAAGCAGTCATGGAAGCCCTTGGTAGTCAAGGACTCCCTACTCAGTATATAAAGATTCTTCGTGAGCTGTACAAAAATTTCACAACCAAAATGTCAGCACTCTACAACAATATTAACGTCGATGTCAAAAGGAGTATTAGGAAAGGTGATACCATCTCGCCAAAATTATTTACCTTCACCCTCGAGAATATCATGCGAACACTGAAATGGGACAACATGGGGATATGAGCCGATGGCTGGCTATTTCACCATCTTCGCTTTGCTGACATCACTGTTCTCATATCACAAAATATTAGCCAAGCGGAAAGAATTCTTAACGACTTTGAAAACGTCTGTGGAAACGCCAAAGAGTAGTTTTCTGGTGAATCTTGCAAAACCATGTCCACGAGGAACTGATTGGTTACGTATATCCCATTAACGCTTAACGGAATAAATATCTTCACTGCTCCAGGTATGCTTATCTAGATCGGGAAATCGAAGTGATGAACGACTAGTTCAACAGCTGGAAGGTGGTTTGGTGAGCTGCCAAGAGCATGAACTACGCAGTCAGGAAAACAAAAAGGACTCAACTTCGTGACAACATTTTCGAGTCCACGATTCTCTCTGCTTTAACGCATGCATCGAAAACTAGGTCGCTAGGTAAGCAAAGTGAAGGATCACTTAGCGTTGTGGAACGCACAATCGAAAAGATATGCTAGGAGTATTCCTCATTACACAGGTGAGAAATGGGATCGGAAGCTCTATGTCATCTATTAAAAAAATCGTTGACCTCGTTCTATACACCAAATTGTCGTAGACAAAGTGGGCCTGACACGCATTGCTCATGTGCGGCAGCCGATGGAGTAGAAACGTTAACAAGTGGGATCCAAGAGATGTTAAACGTACGGCAAGAACGCCATCGACTAGATGGTCAGAGATTTTTACGAAAACCTAAGAAGAAAGATATGATGCTCAGCGAATCTCTAGAGGGTGCAGAACCAACTTGCTTACTCTTCACGCTCTGCGGAGTAATGGAGGATTTACTTGTTCCGCTCGAATCACTGGATGATGAATGGGGCAACAGGTGGTACAGGTGGTAATCTCCATTTAAACCTCAAGGTTTCTTTTCGATCATTCAGCTCTTTGTTGATACCTTTTTTAGTTATTCAATGAAAATTGTGTTTCTAAGTATATTTCTTTCCCCACTTTGAGATATAGTTAATAAACTTACTTTTAGATTACAACCGATCTCATAACAACATCGTGATGAGGCATTGACTTTGGAATTTGTCCAGATATCCGTCTGCAATTTAGGTAGCTTTTACAGGTGAAATAGCGTAGTACTTGTATATTAGTGTCATAATAATACAAGTAGTAATCATCCTATGAGTAAGTTTGCTTGTAACGCAGTGCTTAGTAATGACCTAAAATACAAATATACTTTGGCTCGATATCGCACCCTAGGTAAAACAGCCGTCTATCGTTCCAAGAACGACAAATTGATAGAAGGATAAAACGTCGTCAACATCAGTACGCCATCACCGTCAACATCTTTGCATCATCAGAAGTCATGTAAACGCCAAACACGCATTCAATCACTCTACGATTCTATGAGTGGTGTTAAATGCTTAGCGTATAACCAATGAATGTGGTAAAAACGTCTTATCTATTATCCTTTGTTCGTGAACAGTTATAGCTTCAAGGTAGTGAAGCAGCCTCTGTGGATATTGAAGTATGAATGAATCTTGTGCTCACCTCTTGAGATCTCTTAACACGGTCTCAGGCAGCCTTTTCCTTTCTGGTTTATTATACTTTTCTTTATTTTTCACGAAATTCATATTTAGCCATTAGAATGACTTTCAGTGGCTCAGCGATGAATATAATCAATGTCAAATGGCTTGCCTGAATAAAAGTGTCCGAAACCAATTTGCCGAGGCGGGACGATTCGGTTTGTACAAGACACGGGCTCGACCGACCGAGTCTACGTGTTTTATTGCAAGCCACTTCACGCCCTTGGCACAGTGTCATATAAAAAATTGGTCCTATAGAAGATGATGCTCAGAGTTCTTACAGAATACCGGACAGCGGCAAGATGTAGCCCACTTTGTGATCTGCGATGGAAACACCAAACAGCAGACAGATAATGGTGTTAAACTTCTGCTAGCACATCATGTAGCAGTTCTCAGGCTGTACTTTCTACCAGTTTCAGCACTGATTAATAATTTAATGTCTTTTTAATGAGCAGACACGAAGCTTT
This sequence comes from Angiostrongylus cantonensis, assembly GCA_009735665.1. Classification (NCBI taxonomy): domain Eukaryota; kingdom Metazoa; phylum Nematoda; class Chromadorea; order Rhabditida; family Metastrongylidae; genus Angiostrongylus; species Angiostrongylus cantonensis. Next base: position 112,626 of record MQTX01000213.1, read on the forward strand.
TGTTACACTATTTATTAACAAATGGTGACATTTTTCACTACTTCACCTTCCTAACAGCCGTTTTGTTCATTCTAAAACAGTGGATTACTGACAAATGTCGCCGCTAATACAAAACCGGTCCTGGGAATTGCCTCATGGAGTAACAGCAAAGTATTTCTCAATAGTCAATGAAATGATTGAAGTGACTGAAATACCACCGAGCAGTTGAAAACATCACTTAGTTCGTAAATGCTCGCACGACCATCTATGCACGACGCAAGACTGCACGTTTTACAGAATCGCAAAATTTGCCCTAACGATAGAGACGGCAATTGAATGAGTTCGGGTAAAGTACACTTCATTAGTTGTAAAGCGTGCGAGATCGCAAACATTGGCGAAACGGGTAGAGCACTTTGCGTCTGTACAAAAGAGCACCTAGTTGCTAAACTTGAAGCTAAACAAAATAAATCCGACGACCGAGTTTCTATTAAACAAAATACTCCCCCTAGGAACGGATAGGGCACAAAGACAACGAAGAAGCTTTTAAAATGAAATTCACTATCTCGCACAGGAATCCAACTGAAAATTTGCTTTCAAAACTTCTGGTGAACCTTGAATAAATTCACAACATTCAAAAATGAACCGTTGGCAAGTGTCTTGTGATCACTTGTAATTTCCGCCATACCACAGGCTAATTTTTTGACATGCGCAGGGCACATAGCTCACCAAAGTAAGACACTGTACGTCTAATCTCCAGCAAATAACTGAGAGACCTACAAGGAACAAAACGAATCTGAAGAAGGCAAAATGGCTGAAACATCAGCTAAATGTTAATAAACAGTGTGATAACAACCGCGTGTGTGCTTATCAAGGAAACATTGAATTATTACTAAATTTCTATTCTGGAGCGGGCTGAGCTGAGTTGCTGATATGGGAACGAAATGTGACAAATGAACAGTTCTGTAGAAAGGTTTATGATAAGAATAATGTAATAGCTAGCTAGTTAAAAATTTGTGTTAGCCCTGCCCATACATAAGCGCTGATTAATTTGCACTCTAAGAATAAGACGGATATGAGTTAGAAGGGTGTTAAAAAACGTCCAACTTTTGCATTTATCTGATAACCAACGAAAATTGTTTATTCTTTCTTTGATGAGCACACCGAGGTTCGAGGAAAGTCGGTTTCGAAGGAAAAATGTTTACTTGACAAAAATCGACGTTGCGAAGGCAGCCTGTGATTGAGTAAGCTATTCCATACTTTTTCTCTATACACTGTCGCTGAGGATGATAGCTGGAAATGGGTACTAGGAAGACATGGACAGTATTTATGGATTCACTAAGTAGTTTTGTTACCGTACTTGTGTATTTAATACCATTTCTCCACTTTTTGAGACTTGTTCTTGTGTTTGCTATTATAAAACAGTCATCGTAAAACTAAGAAAATTTACAGAATTAGAAGTGGAAGCCGGCACGTTTCCAGCGCGGCTACCAAGACTCTCTAATGAATTAATGAAAAACAGAATAAATAAAATATAGCCCTAGAAGTCTTAGAGAGTTTCTAATTTGGCGTGCGCTTTGTTTTTCTTCCCTTTATTTATCTATGTAGCCGGGGCTTAGATGGCGTAGTGGTAGTGAGTTTTATTAAGCTTTGAAAAGAAAGAACTTGAATAACGTTATTGATGAGAGTCATAATAAGCAAACATACAAGCATCCGATTGAGCCCTTTGGACACTGTAATAATCCATAATCGAAAATTTTATCGAGCCATAACTCATTTCTGGCATCTGAATGTAAATAATAAAAGTTTTTTTCATCACCGACTCTCTAATAACCTCGGCATTAGTCAAATCCACCATCATTCACTCAGAACTCATCAACCATATGCGGCTCTGATCAGCTATTCTTCCTCAGAGGAAGGCAGATAAGGAAATGGTGGGTTTTTCGAAGATTCGTTGATTATGTGATTACTATTTAGGCTGTTAAGCTTTCTGTTTAAGTTTCTGAAGCGTTTGGAATAAGAAATCGGGTATTAATATACCATTCCAGGCTCTGAAAAAGGCCGTAATGCAGAAACGCCAGCTTCGCCGGACTAAGGAGTAAAGTAAAATACCGTGTTTGCCCAACAAGAATATAGAAGGTTATTAGAAATTCAGACAAAAGGAATTATAGTAGTAAAAGGAAGCTTTCTACAGAAGAGAGCGGTGTTATGGCTAAAGGGCAGAGAAAATGGTAAATGTCGATCAACTAGGGCAGGCTTATGTAATGGAGTTCGCATTATGGGCATATGTGAGTGAAGAAACAACCTGGAAGACACACGGATTCAAGAGCATGCCGTAATTTGAAGAAAATCCTGTCGGTAAAGATGTGTAGATCCCATTGACACTTATTTTAACTAATAAAATTCACCAGTCAAGGAATACTTATTGATTCCCAACATCTTTTATGGTCTAATTATTACATCAGTAAAAGCTATAGCGGAAATTAAAAGCACAGCGATCCTAATATAACAAACTCGAACAACAGAACAGTACATTCGCTAATAGTAGAGTGCTATTCAAACGATAACGACAGAGCAACTGGGCGTTTATCCACAGCTGGCGATCCAGTTGACTTTGAGGAATTTTGATTCTGTAATAAAGATTCCCACGGATCTCCATCACATGAGGTGTCTCGAGCCGGTTAGTCGCGAAGCTACGTGGCGCGTCCCCAGGTGGCGGATAGAGGGTTAATTGAGGACCAAAAGCGACCTTTCCCTGAGACACAGGCGGATCAAGGGATTGGACGCCTTGTTTCTGCTGCGTCGATTTGGCACAAATTTCTGTATTTGCTAGGCGTATTCATGCGTGCGTGTGTGGGTGCGTTCTCGGGTATGCGGATTGTATTCCACGAGCCAATCCGGCCAAAAGCATGCAATAAAGTGCGAAGGAAGTATATGGGAGGCGATGAGGAGTCGCTTCAAACAAATGAGCTCCATATCCACTCTGGGAGAGCCTGTCAAACTACCCGTCAGTATACTCAGCCGACACGTTCAGAGCCCAGTAAGCTACACGTGGGTATGAAAAAGATAAAAACAAGTAAAAGAAACAGGCCTCATTCCTCTGACTTCGAAAAAGAACCGAATTCGGCAGCGTGGGAAAGGACGAGAACAGAGAGGCTGCTAAAATCTAAAGGCCAATGAAAGCTGCCTGGATTACAAAAAACTAAGGTGACGATTTGTACCTACAATGCATGTACACTTGCATCCGAGTCCTCGATAGAAGACTTGCTCACGGAAGCAAACAGGATGAGGTGCGACGTCATCGGCCTAGCCGAGACGAGACGACGCCACCCATTCAACGTCTTCTACGACACCGGACAAGAATGTTCTTCAGAACATGCGACCGTAGAGGAGTCGGCGGCGACGGCGTTCTCGTCAACACGAAATTGTCCATGAACATCGATTCATTCGAACAGCTTACAACCCGAATCGGACGTTTACGATTAAAAAGATGTGGATCAATATCGGCTTCGATAATCTTCGTCGTTTACGCGTCGACATAAAATTATGACGAAGAAGAAGTCGAAGCGCTCTATATGGATTTGGAGAAGCTAAGTTCAAAAACCTAAGTCCCAAAACCACCAAAAACTGGGACTTATACAATTCATCTGTCGGCTGTTTGGAAGATGCCGTTGTCGACAACATCGACAAGGAATACGATCGGCCCATTCAACATCTTCACGTTACCGCTATGAAAGCTGAGAGTTCGAAAGTCAACACGAGACGTCTGTCTCCAGAAACTCTCGAGTTGATACGCCAGCGTGGAATCACACGAGCTGCAGGCAACCGCGAACTAACGTCCGAGCTTGCGAAACAATGCAGACAGGCTATAAAAGAAGATCTTAAAGAGAGAAGAGCAGCAGTAATGGTCGAAGCTGCAGAGGCTGGGAACAGCATTCGCAAAGCCCGCCGAAGCTTCGCCAATTACAAGACCAAGATGATTGCACTCCGGTGTCTAGACGAAACAGGTACAGCGCCCAGAAAGGAAATGGAGGAAATCATTCACGAATACTACTCAGATCCCTTCGATAGCCACGTTCACTTCCCGTGATATAAAATAAAAGAGGATGGATATGCTGCACCACCGGTTTTCCTTTCTGAAATCCGAAATACCATTTCGTCGGTGAAAATTCGAACAGCACCAGATCTGCACAGGATAAAACCAGAACATTTGAAGAACTTTCTGCCAGTCTTCGTAAACACATTGACTCGGGTCTTCATACGTTGACTGTCTGAATGCAAGATTCCTACTCAGTTGTCTAGACGAAACAGGTACAGCGCCCAGAAAGGAAATGGAGGAAATCATTCACGAATACTAATCAGATCCCTTCGATAGCCACGTTCACTTCCCGTGATATAAAATAAAAGAGGATGGATATGCTGCTCCACCGGTTTTCCTTTCTGAAATCCGAAATACCATTTCGTTGGTGAAAATTCGAACAGCACCAGATCTGCATAGGATAAAACCAGAACATTTGAAGAACTTTCTGCCAGTCTTCGTAAACACATTGACTCGGGTCTTCATACGTTGACTGTCTGAATGCAAGATTCCTACTCAGTGGAACACTAGCAAGACCGTGTTATTGTGCTAGAAGGGTGACCTACACATCCGCAACTTTAGCCAAATCTGCTTGCTGTCTGTCGTCTACAACCTTTTCACTTATGTCGTCCTAAACAGGATTGACAGACCAATGAACGAAGAACAGCCACATGAGCAAACAGGATTTCGAAAAGGATTTAGTGTGATGGACCACATCCACACGATAACAAGACTCATTGATGTGTCGCGAGAGTACAAAAGATCACTCTGTCTCACTTCTAACAATTTGAAGAAGGCGTTTGGCTCAAATGTGACAGAAGCAGTAATGGAAACCCGTGATAGTTAAGCAGTCCCCACTCAATACATTGAGATTCTTCGTGAGCTGTACAAAAATTTCACAACCGAAATTTCACCATTCAACAACGATGTTAACATTGACGTCAAAAGAAGGGTTAGGCAAGGCGATAGCATCTCGCCAAAATTATTTACCGCCATCCTCCAGAACGTTATGCGAACATTGGAATGGGATAGCATGGGAGTGAAAATCGATGGTCGGCAGTTACATCACCTTCGTTTTGCTGATGATGTCGTCCTTATAACTCCAGACATTAACGAAGCAGAACGTCTGCTTGCGGGCTTTGATAAAGCGTGTGGAAAAACTGGTCTTCGACTAAATCTCACGAAAACGATGTTCATGAAGAACGGATTCGTTTCGTTTGCCCCATTTACGCTCAACGAAACAAATATCTCCGAATGCTCCAGTTATGTCTATCTATGTCGGGAAATCAACATGATGAACGACTTTGCTCCAGAGCTGAGCAGAAGGAAGCGAGAGGCTTGGGGAGCTTTCAAGAGCATCGAGGATGTAATGAAGAGAACACAGAACACCCGACTCCGTTCCCACCTTTTTGACTCAACAGTACTTGCTGCCTTAACGTATGCGTCGGAAACCTGGTCGCTGCGTAAACAGGATGAAAAATCGTTCAGCGTTATTGAACGCGCAGTCAAAAGAACGATGCTAGGAGTATCCCATTTCACACATGTAAAGGATGGGAGCGAAGCTCCTACCTGCGTCAACGATCAAAAATCAGAAGATAAGGTATCCGGACACGTAATGCGTATGAATGATAACCAATTGACAAGAGCCGTTTATGATTGGATTACTCGGGATCAGATCACAAAGTAGTGCAGAAAGACGACCGACTCGATGGTCATAGTTCTTCACGAATAGCCTAGAAGAAAGATATCATGCTACACGAGTGTCTAGAGCAAGCAGAACCCACTGGGCTACTCTTGTGCGAAAAAATGGATGGTTTACTGGCGCCCTCCCGAGTCACTCGACGATCAGCGGGTCTACAGGTGATACGGGTGGGTAAAGATTCGGACGTGAGTGGTTTCTTTCTTGTTGAATTCCAATGGAAATTCTTCTAGAACTCCCCAACGAATACCAATTCATTCTTCATTCGTTTCAATGAGTGAGACGTGAGTGAGACCAAACCAATAAAGCTTCCAACTCCGGATGCAAAAATTAAGAGCATCTTTGTTTATGAATCCTATTTTAATCCGCAAGCCCGACGGGTACCCTAGTACGGTTGTCTTAGGATTCCACTGAAGCCAGATTCGAAGGGGATTCGAGAAGATTCGTAAAGAAGAGCAAAATTATCAAGAAGGAGCGAAGCCCACGAGCAGAAACGACGATTGATATTTGTGAATAACGGATGCTAGAGAATGAGTCATGGGAAAGAGTTGATGAGATCCACATAGTTTATGACGTCTGGCCATTCAGAATAAAAAACAAAAGACAAATAATTATGCGGTGGCTTTCTTTTTCGAAGGATATGGCATATGTGCTAAACTGTCATACTCTTGTTCATGCGAAAAACGTGTTTTGCCAAATAATATTGTTTTTTTAATGCATGAGACAGTTTAGTTAACTCACAGACGAAACATTGCGGTTCAAACGCATAGCACGGTGCAACCAGTAGAACAACCGCTTGAAAGAACAACATACAACAGCTTTGTGTCTAATTAGATGTGAAACCACTATCAAACATCAACGCGGCTTACCAGATAAAATCATTATACCCGAATATGTAGGCCTCGGTGGAGTGATTCGAGCATAGCTGTTATAAGCGTTAAAGCAGAACTTAGCACTGTGTGAGCAAAACCCTAGATCCGTTTTTCATCGGCATGCCTTTCGTCCCGAGGCCTACTTTATCAGACGAGTTTTGGCTAGGAATTGTCTGTTAATCGTTTATGGGCAGATGTTTTCGCTAGATTGACTCTTTGGGGCTAGAGCCTGGATATGTCGAAAAAGACGTGGCTGTTTTGGATTCTGGTTATCGTCCTTCAAAAAGCCTACGCCTGGTATTCGATTTCTTTTGTAGCATCATCGAGGTGATTAAATGCATATTTAGTCTTTGTAATAACTTATCGCAAACTAACGATGACGAAGTAAATGTTTTATCCTCACAGAAATGTCTAGTACCGAATTCTGATCGGAAGCGGTTGGAAGGTTTGGTTAGCCATGGCTACCAAACCGAAAGAAATACAGTGTGTGATGTACAGATATTCTCTACACTAATCACAAGTTGATTTATTCATAACATAATGATATTAAGAAAAAATTCTATCAGTTATAAATTAAGAACTCTCACGTAAACAGACACTAATTTATTTCCATACTAGCGGACGTCGAAAAATATAAATATAAATATAAATATAAATATAAATATAAGTATATATATAAATATGTAAGCATGCAGATAAACATATATATATATATGTATATATACGTTATTTTCTTGTTCAGCAATCGCGAGGTTATTATACAGCATACATTTACTTCCATAGAAAAACACACAATACAATACAACACAACAGTAGCTGACGTTTCGGCAGTATCGCCTTCTTCAGAGCCTGGAAGGGTATACTGATGTACAATTTAATAGGCCAAACACTTCAATAACACTTACCAAAAGACGAAAAACTTCATGGCAATGACATGATCAACAGATTCTCGAAAACCTCACCCTTTTTCTACATGACTTACAATGAGGAAGGTAAGAACAGCTGACATTAGTCGTATATGGTTGATGACTGCTCCACCCCACATCAGAAATTGATCAGAAGATGCAGGGTCAGTCGCGTTTGACCTCTGGGCATTTCTCCCTGCTATTCATTGCGGGATTTTTGGCATTTATCCAAAAAACCCCAAGGATTTTTTGCGCGTTGGTGTCTTAGTCTCATATGCCAGGATATTAACATCAAAGTTCTTCAGCTTCTCAAACGGGAACTTCAACATCGTCTCCGTTATGCTTTTGTATCCTATGCATGCCCAGTGGGGTACTTTGTATACAACTCCAGCACCCGATAATATTACTGTCAATTTCCATACAGCTGGAGGCAGCAATTTTACATATATTTCTCGCAAAGCATATGACAATTTACTTTCTTCAAAAGCAAAAAATCCTATGTCAGCGAGGATGTCGCACACTGGCACTACGCACAAGAAAGGTGAACGAAAGGATCTTTATAACTATCATCCGATTTGCTTTTTGAGCGTACTCCACAAGTTCTTATAAGGACATTGGATTAGCCCAACCAGTGGTGAGATGGCAAGAATTCTGGTGAGATGGTATCGTTTTGCCTAACCCCTCATTTAACGCCAATGTTAATGTCGTTGTAGAATGGTGAAATTCTGGTTGTGATATTTTTGTACAGCTCACAAAGAATCTTCACGTACTGAGTAGGGACACCCTGACTATCAAGGGCTTCCTTGACTGCTTCTACCTCAAATGAGTGGAAAGCCTCCTTTAAATCGATGAAAGTGAGACATAGCGATCTTTTTACTCTCGCGATACTTTACTGAGTGTTGTTATCGTGTGAATGTAGTCCATCGTACTAAATTTTTTTCGAAAGCCTGCTTGCTCACATAGCTGTCCTTGGTCCAGTGTTCTGTCAATTCTGCTTGAGATGACTCGAGTGAAAAGTTTGTAGACGAAAGGCAGCAAGCAGATTGGACGATAGTTGCCACCCTTCTTGAGCAATAACACTGTTTTGCTGGTTTTCCACTGAGTAGGGACCTTGCATTCAGACAGGTAACGTGTGAGAAGCCTAGCCAGTTTGCTTACGAGGCTGGCGGAAGGTTCTTCAGGTGTTTTGATCTTATCCTCTCCGGAGGTGGTGCTGTTCGATTTTTCACTGACGAAATGGCATGTCGGATTTTAGAAAGGAGAACCGGTGGTACAACATGTCGATCCTCTTTTATTTCATATAACGGAAGATGGACGTGGCTATCGAAAGGATTTGGGTAGTAATCGTAAATGATTCTCTCCGTTGCATTTCTGGACGTTGTGACTGGTTTTGTGATTGGCAAAGCTTCAGTGTGCTTTCCGAATGATTTTTGTAGCCTTTGTAACTTCGATTATGACTGCTGCTCTTCTCTGTTTAAAATCTTCTTTTGTCGCCTTTCTGCATTCTTTCGCAAGATCGGGCGTTATTTGGAGGTTGCCTGCAGCCCTGTGATTCCACTCTGGCGCATCAGGTGCTTCTGTAGACAGACGGCTCTTGGTGACTTTCCAACTTCTATGTTTCATAGAGCTAATGAGCCGGTCGTATTGCATGGCAATATTATTGAGAAAGGCATCTTCCCAGTAGCCGACTAATGGATTGAATAAATCTCTGTTTGTGGTGGTTTTAGGACTTCGTTTTTCGAACGTAGCGTCTTTTTCTCCTTTCCGCCAAAAATTTAATCTTGCGCGAAGTAATCGATGGTCTGTTCTGCATAGAATTCTGAGACAACAGCGAAATCGGTTAAACAAAACGTTCGATTTACTATGCTGTGGTCTATTTAGTTGTGGTACTCACCGCTCGGGACTCCCACGTCCATCAGTGAGGATTGGGCTTCTGGAAATGCAAACTACCATGAATCCTCTTGGTTACCGTGACAAACTTGGACGGCCGCTCACCTTGCTCGTTCTATTTTAATCCGTGGGTCTCAATGTGACTCTCTTGAGACCTTCTTCTTGGTCCGATCTTGGCGTTGAAGTCTCAATACTCCCTTACGTTATTAGGCTTATAAAAGGCTGTTGTAAAGCTTTTATTCCACTAACGTCTCCGTGCTTTCGCCTTTTTTACATCGTGTTATCTATGATTTTACTTGAGTGCAGTCAATAAAACCTTAGGAATGGGTTCAGATGGTGAGGAACTCAGTCCTAATTCTAGTAACGACCGGGCACCATCAGGGAGAGTCAAGCCTCCTAACACGGCTAGCCTTGAGTTTTTTTTGCACACTATTTATCCTACAGTCACCTGTTTGGTGTTCGTTAGCGGTAAACAAGCCAACGGATATGATAACGTGGTTCATAACCCTTTTATTTACCCAGTCGCTAAAACACATTCTAGCCCATCTTACGAACACCCAGATGTTTCTGGATCGTCTACGTACTGCGCAGCCCAGCAGCGCGTACATGATGGAGTCCTTCGACGTTACCGCCCTTTATACAAACGTGTCGAATGACTCAGCAATGCAAGCCATATTGAAACTCCTTATACAACACGCTAAAAAGAAATAAACGTCTATGGTTTCAAGATAAAGCTGTTGATAGCACTCTTAAAAGAATGCTTGAGCTGCTCAATCTTCAGATGGTCTGGAAAGTACTACGCTCAAAGAGGGTTGGCACTGAAACAACGACTGACACCAAGTCTTCCCATTGCGTTTATGTCTAAAATGGAAGCACCAGTGACCCATCTCCGGCCGTTACTCTACTGTAGATGTGTAGATGTCTGTTTTGCTCTTTGCTCAACACAAGAGAAAAAAGACAAATGTTTCGAGTTGTTGAACGAACAGTCAGAATATATCGAGTTCATCCGAGGAAAACCGAAAAAAAAACTGGCCCCATTCTTGAACATCCAAATTAACCTGTGAGAAAATGGCTACATTACGAAGTAGTACCGAAAGCGAAGTAGTAAAAACATCTTGGTTCATTACCTCTCCTTTCATCCCTCTCACACGGAAAGCGCGCTTGTAAGTAACATGCTTCGAAGTGCGCACGGGAAAAGAGCAGAGAGTGGAGACCCAGAACATGGCACGGCAAGCAGCCATTTCTAATGGCTACGAAGCTGTAGCTCGGCATAGGTGTAAGGAAAATCCTAAGCTTCCAAACAACAGCTCTAGAAATAAAATGGTTTCGTTTATCCCGCCCTTCATTTCAATTGAAGTAAGCGCAGCTATAAAACCCTGATAAAACGCTCCTTACGAAGGGCGGGTCAAGAGAAATCGGTAAACGTAGTTGAAAGGCCACCGAGTAATCTAAGACGCCAGCTAGTTTGTAACCGCCTGTATGCCTTTTGCTATGTCTATGTGTAACGGAAAATTGCATAATTTGCCCTAATGATGGAGACTGTGATTCCGTGAGCTCGGATGCAGTTTACTTGATCTCCAGTAAGGCGTGCGGAGACGAATGCAATGGCAAAACGGGCAGACCACTCTGTTCCGTATAAAAAACACCTAGTCGTCAAACGTTAACCAAATGCCCCACTAAGTACTCATGGGACACAGAGACATAACGGGGAGGATTTTGAAGTAGAAGTGAGGATCCTCGCACAGGAGTCGAAATCACAAGCGCGCAAAATTCTCGAGGTGTTCGTGTTTAATTCCAGAAATCCGGAAATGAACCGCAGCGAAGGATGCCCCATTATCACGCGTGGCATTGGACAGCATATAAGCCTGTTATTCTGATGGGAGGAGCACATTACATTTCCAAGTGAATTTTATGCGGTTGGTCTCCACGCGGCGAAGCCTCATAGAAAACGGTAACTGTGCGAAGCTGTGTTCTATGTGATTGAAATCCTGGTCTAATGTTTTCTCTGTTTGGTGATGGAGGTATAGAGAATTCCTCTATCACATAGAATTCTCTATCTACCTAACCAAGACGTTCGATGGATCGATGGATCGATGGAGATCGCGCCACCGCAGCGCCGCATGCATGCGCTGCGTCCATATCCCGTCCTGGCCAATGGGAACGCCGCTCGCTCGCACGTAGCCACGCCCACGAGCAGTGCCATCTTGCCCCGACGACGCTTCGGAGATTGGCGTTGCCAACTCCATCATTGATCCCAACCCGCTCAATTACGTCTTTCTTGTTGAATTAAATTGATTTGTGTGTAATAATATTAAGCGAAATTCTTAACTCTCACATTACGAATACTTTGTTATCGTTCGTCCTCATGTAATCGCGTTGTATGGGTTAACATAAGCTCAATATAAGCATTGCTCACAGGTTTCTCACAACCCTTCGTATTCTTGCGCTGTGGCCGTTACAGGAGGTGTTTTGCTGGATAGATTGCTGTCAAATTAAATTTTCCAGGCTCTGAGGAAGGCGAAATCCGCCGAAACGTCAGCTTATTGGTGAATAAAGAATAAAAATAACACCTCGCGTTTGCTCAACAAGAATACGAAGAATTACTTGATCAATGCTGAGGTTATTAGAAAGTCGGCGGTGGGATTTATAACTGGGATTAGTTGACGAGGAGGAATTAAATCCACATCCAAACTTGGGCCAAATACAATTTCTTCAGCAAACAAGTCAATAGTATGAATAAGATTACGACAATATTAGCAATTTTACTACGGTTCAAGTTACCATCATTATCTAAGGAGGAAGTAAATTTCAAAAAAAAACCTCAGTGATGCGAGCCAAAGACTTACAAGTCCTAGCAAATTCCATCCGAGTGTTCCTAAAAATATTGTTCTAAGAATTTATCATAAAAAAATGGAAAAATTAGATGTCGATCATCTAGCGATTACAACGTGTTACACAGAAACAACGATCATGCAAAAATTCAGAAATGATTCCCGAATTGCGGATATCTTCGTAACAAAAATTTCCACACGACTTGATGCGCGAGGAAACTCGTCGTCCCAGAACCATTTACTGTGCGATGCAACTCGGCTTTCTCGTCTCCACCTCGTGTACTTGTGAAATTCTTCGACGAAGATCTTGTACTCGCTCCAGCGCATAGTTGTGACCGATTTCAAAAGCGCCCTCAAACACATCATCAAGACCTTCGTGAAACCTGATTCATAGAGATAACAATACAAAGCCGATTCTACATCTAATACACTCTATTTTCAAGGCGATCAAAAATCATATTGTAGAATAGAATCGTCCTCTTTGGCCGATGAAGTGAAGTGTCAACGTATGAATAAACGCTAACACTATCACAGACACCAGCCATCTGGAGTTTTGAAAATATCTCAGCACCATTGGGGTTGTATTTCACATAACACCTTGCCGTAAAAAATGGTACTAGGCAGTAAATAAAAAAGTTAACTAGCATTATCATTCATCTCAATACCAACCACTAACAAGCTCTATATTAGTAAAGGTTTTTCTTGGTCTGATCTTTAGGTTATTGCTTAGAAAAACTCCTTGAGCATGTGAAACCAACCCCTGAGACACAAAACCTTTATTTTTGGCAAAGGACTTTTTATATTAAAACAATTTCTTTCCATAAATTTCTAGAAAAACTCGATGGAGAACTACCACTTACTCCAGTAACTTCAGAAAATTCTAGGTATTTGCTAGCTCCAATTCGTTTTGGAAGCAATTCAGCTTGGTTTCGTGGCATCAGAATGTCCTTCGTCTCTTCAGAACTATAATTCTCAACACACATTGATAGCCGCTTGTCGATTTGTGTCCCGATGAGAACGAATAGAACTCCGCGAATTTGCTCCACTACGGTGTTAAGGATCTTTGAAATAGGAAAAGCTTACAATGTGAGGTCTGTGAACACAAATTCGCTCGTGTATTAATTTTCTTTCAGATTTTTACTGAATTGAAGTCAGCTTAGGATATTCTAATTCATTTTTTTTTCGCATTTTTAAATTTTTACACACCAATTGCTCTATCATTTACATAGAACAGTTTATAGGACTACATTCTACATATTTTGCTCATCCCGGCATTTTTTCACTGGATTCGTTGCCCTAAATCTATTGTGCACGAATTTCGTCCGATTTGTGAGTATGTTCGGTTGCCACTTGAGTGCGTTGTCATCTTCATGAAAGCTGTCGAATACTGGTCAAGCTCACTCTCTTTCGAATCCCGGAATAGTTCCAATAACGCATTCTCAAGTTCTCACCAAAGTAGTCGCCAGCCATTGTGAACAGAAGAGGGCTTTTCTCCAGCAACCCTTGTACTAATTCGCCGAACCCGAAAGAATGGAAGGCTTGGTTGGCCCGGCGCGGGTTCGGACCAGAGAAAGCGTATAAATTGCCGCCCATTTGATGACGCTATTGCGAAACTAGTGCTACTTTTCATTGCCTTCAAACCGCTTAATATTACTGAGAAATAAATGCTGACAATAGCAACCACCTATAAAAAGGTCGGCTAACAAACATGCTAACAGAATGCTGAAGGTGGTAGATTCAGAAGAATTTTGTTTTGCTTGATAATTCAGTAAGAAAAAAACGTTGTATTTTTTAAAAATACGAAAAATTGTGATGGCAAATAAGAAACGCTGGTAGAGCAGTAATTAGACATGCTGGGCATGGTGACCTACGCGTTGGAGCACTTTGGGGTCGAAAAAGTCGTGGAAGACTTGCAAGCGAAAAGCTCGCTGCGATCCACTAAGGCTGGCTATGGTATAGTTCCAAGAACGCTGTATTGGAGAGTTCCAGAAGAAATGAAGAGGTAGCCGAACCAAATAAGCTTTGCATATGATGAATGAAAGGCAATGAAATGAATGAAAGAAGCACTAGATTATATGTTGTCCGGTCATGTAAATAAAAACGAAAAGTAGAAACCAATAGATAGCGTCGTTTTTTCAACAGCCAAAGCATTTTCGTTGCAGCTGATTTCTGACTGAGGCAGCGGTTCGCCGCTTCGAATAGGTGGCATGGTCATGCAATCGGAAGAATTCTTGAGAGTAAATATCTCTGATCTTCCTAATCAGCAAAGGATCAGCTTAAGGAAACTCTTTGGACAGCTCACAATAAAGAAGCAATATAGAACGTAGTCCTTCCTTTCAAAGCAGTTAAAAAAAATCAAGCAAAATACGAGCAGAAAAAAAAGTTAATATTTGAAAGAAATCCGTTTTTCGTGTCAACTCAACGTCTGTTTGTTGCTTGACAGCCTATCAAAACCGAAAGCTCAAGAATGTTCCGAAAGGTTAACGTCCTTAAAACCTGTTCTGGACTACAGAAATTTGTTGGCTATATAAAGCTCTCATAGTTAGGATGCGTCGCTTCTCATGAAGTTCAAGTCTAAGCTAATCTGTGCATAAACATAATTTTAAACTAAACCCCAAAAAGTAATTTTTTAAATTTAAATTAAATGAAGACTCAGATTAACTTGTAAAAATTTCTATTAGAGAGAAATCCTAAAAAATGCTACAAACCATTGCTACAGTCTCTTCTAGACTCGCCCTACTGGCCACTGAAACGCAATGAAGGAAGACATGAGGTTCGCCGCCGCTAGTGTCGTTGATTCGAGACGAATCAACAATAACACACTGCCGTTGAAAGCGGTAACAATCTCTTTGCGCTAAGCGATATAAGTTAAGATCATAGCTGTAAGCAAACGCAACAAAGGAGCAACCACAGTGATGCTGAGATATTTGCAAAATTCCGGACCTCAGGTATCCGCGGTGGGGAACAAACACGCTATTACCTTTTCCGGGGACTAACGCGTTCACCACCACACCATGCGGGTCCTTCGTTTCGCCTGTCTCTCAGCTAGTTCTATCGATCTTTTGCCATCAGCAGTCACCCGTCAACATGATTGATATGGGGAGCCCAAATCGGCATGGAACCCAGTATTGCTCATGGCAGTGGTCGATAGAACTAGCTGAGATACAGGTGAAATGGAGGACATAGTGTGGCGGTGAGTGGGTTAACCTCCGAAAAGGGTAATAGCGCGTTCGTTCCCCACCGCATATGCCTGCGCTCCGGGATTTTGCAAATATCTCAGTAACACTGTGGTTCTTTCACAAAGAATACCTGACGTGAAAAATTCTAAAAGGCGATAAATAAAAATCAATATTGTGAACAACATGAGAACATTATAAAGTTGAGAAGTAGAATTCTTATAGAGTGATGTCGTTGATATTAGCCAATAGCTGATTCCTCAAATTGGCCCACTGGGCTTTTCTAGATTGCAAAAAGGATATATTGGACAGATGGGGTAAAATTAAATAGGAGTTGTGGTTTGAATTTCAATGTATCTCAGCTATGCTTCTTTGGAGACACTTAGTGCGTGGGGACCATTTTCGGTTCAATTTGAGGTTCTCGGGACCGCACTTTTTAGCTTATGCATCACAATAGAAAAATGCTTGAGCTAAAAAGTGCGGTCCCGAAGACCTCAAATTGAACCGAAATTGGTCCCCAAGCACTAAGCGTCCCCAGAAAAGCATAGGATGATTGGATACAGCACACTTCGTACGTATCTTAACTATTTTGAAGAAGTCAAATACTCCATGGTTCGACCAGCAAGAACTGAATTTGACACCTGAAAAGCTGCCCAACCGATGCTTCTTTTAAACGAACAAACCAATGGTACCAATGGCCAGTTACTTCAGATAGGATTTTGTGCAAAGCAATAAAAAAGCAAAAAAGCTTTCTGTGTTCATCAATCCCTGAGGAATTGCGTCATGCATTCGACTTTAATAACCATCGTTTGGAGGTGATTGAATGCATATTTGGCCTTTACAATGTCTCGCGGTGGTCTACTGATGCGCCTCCAACCACCGCGCCACACGCGCTCGATTTACTATTATACTGACCGAAAATGAAAACAAAAGCTGAGATAAACAAAATATGAAATTTACTAACTTCGGCGTTATACCGTATACCAGTAAACGGAGCGTATTTCATCATCATCAGTTCTTTACCGGATTGGTCATCGCCGATGACAATATATTGTACTAAATCAACATCAGTCGGGCTGGTCATTCTCTGAAATAAAACCTCAGCATTGCATAGAGTATGTGGGTCATAAGTGTTTCATAGAGTCGTCCTTGCTTTGATGAAGTCTGTACGACATTCACGTGCAGTTACTGTTCAAAATATCAGCGAATAATTTTTAAAAAATTGAAATCGAAACTCTGGAATGAAATACTTTATATCTCACACAAACAATTAATCAGCTAGTCTATCCAATCAAACGATCGATCAGTCAGTCGATGGATGATAAAATCAATATCTCATTGTTGAAATCTCTCAGCGAGCATACATAAATGCATTTCATCGTGGCAGCGGATACTCCTAATCAGACCAGAATGTATAATCAGATTTTTAAATGTGACTATGTTTTGTTTAAAAGAAAGCTTGAATAAAACAATACCTCCGAACTTACTGCAACTCACTGTCTTTTGTTCGTTTTTAAACGATATCAATAAAGTTATTTAAACCGAAAGATAGGTGCACAGAAAAAATCAGACGACACCAAAAACGTGAATAGAGATGAGAGGCTTGTACAGAGGCACTATAAAATGATACAAAACAAGTAAATATTCGATCTGAAACGGCAGAAGAACTAGGTTAAGCTTTACCTGCACGAATAACTACGCTGGATCGACATCACCCTCTGAGAAGACCTTAACATTAAGGGAATGAATCTGGCCTTCTCGTTTCTGCGTCTACAAAACTGCGCGAAATTTGGAAAAAAAAATCAAAAAGGAAATATTTCACTGTTCTTCTCCATGTAACGATACCGAATAGGTGAGACTGAAGCAGAGTAACGAACAAGCGGTTCCCAACAGATGGCGTATTGGAAAATAAATGTGGTTCCAAAGACGATGTGAAAGCGAAAATGTGCTTCTAACTCGAGAATGTAATCAATTCAAGAAGCCTCTCCGTTCCTGCTGCGCTACTAAGTTATTCTTATTTTGTATACCGAATACACATCGCGCAGATCCCATCAGTTTCTTATTCGGCTCGTTTCCTCGCATCCGTCATTTACTGTAGGATTTTGCTCGTGGGCTCGACTACCATTTGCTAACTTTTGTCTTCTCCCTGAATGTCGGATAATGATAGCCATTTCGACAGCCCTTAGAATCCCGTAATATCTATAGCAGAGCACGCTAATGTTTTCACTAGAGGTGGTCCATGGATGGTAGTGCCTTTTATCATTGTCAAGCCCAACCCTAGCTTAGCAAGTCTCTCATTGTCGGGGGTTGGAAAATTGACTGCAGATTTGTCTTGAAACGGTTCTCTTTATAACATTCATCTGGGAACGCTCTAGCTCAAATATCTCAGGACTCCAGGATGAATCCACTCAGGAGGCATCCAGTGATATTCACGAAGAACATGACAATCCATAAGCACAAACCAAATACACACGTGAAAAGTCCGAAAACCTTTATGGATGGTGCACGCGAGGAAACGAATTAAATGCAAGAAGTGTTGAGATCCGCACAGCATATGTCAAATAATACGGTTTGTATGTGTGAGAAAAAGGAGGAGGTGGAGGGTGTTCGCCGTTCCATCAATGACGAATGCGAGTCCGCCCACTAAGCATAAAAAACCCGTACTTTATCAACATCGTCTTTCTTTGCACTTAGCCATCGCCCCATTCATCTGATCAGTGGTTTTATATTGGACTATTCTCTTTCGACTACCAAGATGCCCAAATAAGTTTCGATGTTGTAAAAAAAATCCAAATCATTAAGTCAAAGTTTTTATCATTCACATAGATATTACAGTAGAAGCTTGGGTGAGGACTAAGCGCAATAAAAGTACTCAGTATAGGCTGTAATTAGGCGAAATCCTTTGATTACTGTATGGCTGTGGAATGAAGCGAAATTTATGTCGGCTGCATCTCGAGTGTGAACACAATTGATGTCCTAATTTTTCACTTAACTTTGTCAAAGAGAAAAGCGAAATCCTTCTTTTATTTGTTTTTTTTTTTTGGATTTCAATGATTATAAAACAAATATCTCAAAGGGACTAGAAACTTTACATTCATGCAATTTTATTTATTTATTTACATCTGTTATCGTTCTTTCCAGTTTCTAACAGCGATGATTTCGTTGGTGTTGGAAGACGTCACGAGCAAGAAGATGGGTTTTGTGTGTCCTCAAGTGAACTCGCGTTAATGAGGTTCCCTTGAGGTTTACAAGCGTCGATGAACTTTCTTCGGTATTCTATCCAGTTAAGAAAGGCCTTATTCGAAGAAACCCACAACAATGTTTAGAATTTCTTCCTTTAAATTATGACCGGTTGTCAACTAAAGTGCAGTAGAGCGAATTAAAACTGTTTCCAGCGCATAAAGCTGCATGAAGATTACCACCGCCTAACAATCCAGTGAGTTGTTTTCAGCAAATAGATTTCTTTGGAAAATGTTCGGACGCTTTGCCAATTTTTTTAAACTTTTATACTTGGGCGCGTGTGGCGCAGTGGTTGGAGGCGCCACTGCGACACACACGTGGAATCGATCCTCGCGTCCATGGCCCACCAAGCCTTCCATCCAAATGGAGTTGACAAATTGGTATCAGACTTGTCTGAGAGGATAGCAGCATTGGCTCGATACATCGGTAGGCCACCGCGAGGTGAGATATGCATTCAAACACCTCCAACGGTACTTAAAGAAGTCGAATGCATGGCGCATTGCTCACCGATTGATCAACACCTAGAGTACCCAGGATCGACTTTCTATTAACCTCGGCATTGAATTATGAATTCGTCGTTTTCTTGTTCAGCAATCGCGAGGTTGTTATACAGTATACATTTACTTCCATAGAAAAACACACAATACAATACAACACAACAGTAGCTGACGTTTCGGCAGTATCGCCTTCTTCAGAGCCTGGAAGAGTATACTGATATACAATTTATTAGGCCAAACACTTCAATAACACTTACAGTAAGACGAAAAACTTCATGGCAATTACATGAAACAGCCTCTCGAAAAACTCACCGCTTTTTTACATGACTTTCAATGAGGAAGGTTAGAACAGCTGGTTATAGTCGCAAATGGTTGATGACTGCGCCACCCCACATCAGAAATTGATATATAGATACGGGGCTATCCTCGCACGGAAAACTAAAACACCAACTAATAAATAAAATGTCTGCTACAACCAGTATTAAGAGAAAAATACCAATTCGGCTTAATTTATGACAACAAGCGCTGTCATTCTATTTACTGTTCGGCTTGTTATATCGTTATTGAGAGCTCGCTGTGCTCTTTACACTTACATCTTTTTTCCATACCTATATCTAGGCATTTTCAACAAAGCCCTCTTATCTTCAAGGCCTAGGGACTTGCTTGTGTTGACGATCTTAGAGGTCTCTCATAAGATCTGTTGCAGACTGCAGGCAACTCCAGCATTTCTCATGTGGAGCGGTTCAGTTTTGGCGTTCAGTCACCCTATGAAGAGCGATCAATATCAATTTCAGGTTATCATAGGAAATGGATATCATAGCACGCGATGGAGATGATTTTTTTTACTTCGCATCTATAACAAAAAAATAGCGCCATCCAATGCCGATTATTACCCCCTTCATAAGGCCGCTAGTCATATTAAGTTACACAACTCTTCCACTTCAGTTCCATCTGCTCACACAAAATTTATTTAGCTTCGCTGCTCATTATAAATTTGCAACCCACGCATCAAAAAGAACAAAACTCATTTATCGAGGCCAAGGAGTGTTGCTCCAAGAAAATAGATTCACCTAACGAAACGTCAAGCCGAGATCGACGACGTCTTCACACGATGTATTAGGTCGGTGCATATGAAATGTCCGGTTTTATTGCGTTGATTTTCCGCGAAATTTTTAAAATAAAATTTTGGTTTTTAATATAGGTATGAAACCATCGTTTGGCTGATGACATAACCATTTTGCGAGTGGTAGTGATGCAAAGGTGACACTGAAGAAGTTTAACCAAGCGAGAAAAACAAACAGTTTCGTATAAACCAGACCTGAATTCAATTGATGAAACCGTACGATACGTTTTATGACATGATATGCTCAACAAAGTTTACACAAATGGATAATAGTTCTTCCAAGACAGAGATCCCAAGCCAACGCGTGCCTCGTTCCATGAATGTAAACACGTGTGGAGCAGGATGGACCGCATTCGGATTCACAGATATCAAACAGTCTCTAAACTCTGTTCTCACCTTTTGAATATACACTAATTCCAGTGTCCTAATATACACGGAGATGTGGGGTCACATCTCAGCAAGCAATGGCGAAATTTGTGAGCACCACCCACAAAGCGCCTGATAGATGCTTTCAGGAATGAAAATGGCACACACAATGTCTAGACGCAATACGTACTTCAAACGTTTGAAGCCTATCGCCTCGTCCAAATTCAGGAGGTTACACATCAACAGCGAAACATGAATAGTCAGTCATCCAGGAAGGAGAGAAGATGATAGATGGACGAAAAGAACTGTAGAGTAGGAGGAGAATATAAAAGGATAAAAATATCTTCATGGAGGACTACTTTGCAAGATAAACATATTTATTCATATCTGATATAAATCAATTCCAATGATATCAAAGGAAACAGCAAGCTTTGTGAGCCAAATGTGGTCCGCACGGACTTAGTCAATATATCTTACACAAATAGAATTTTTCTCCTTTTTTCCCTTTTCATGAATTTCTGGAAGTGGCATGATCACATTCAAATATTTTGCCTGTGTCCATCTGAACTGAAAAATGCAAATCTTTCATTAGGCGACGCAACTGCAAACCTGCGAAAATAATAAAAAACGACTACGAATAACAAATGAGATCTAAGAAATCTCGGTGCATTAGTGACTTTTTGACGATTTTATTTCACATGTCCCATTTCTGAGGGATCGCAGCATGTTCCACATACGATTTGTTTCCTCGCACCCATCATTTACGAAGGTCTTTTAGCTTTTACGTATGGTTTCGACCACTGGTTGAGGATTTTCATTTCATCTTGAATTTTGTATAATGCTGGTCGAGTCGATTCTCTTCTTGAGTCCTGAGATAGCGGTGCTACAGCGTTTCCGCTTAGGTTGCAGACTGTTTTTACCGCACAAGTATGGTACCAACATTCCGACCTCGGAGAGATGACAGGTTTGGTGAGTTCGGTGTGAGATCGAACCAACATTGTTTTCGTGATAATAGGCATCACTACCACTGTGGTATTCGTTCCTTTCTATTTGACATGAATTCAATAAGTGATTAGTGAGTTCATTGCGGTTAAATGGTCAGATTCATTGACAAATTCCCCGAGTCGTCTAAGACAACTATGAAAACCTCATTATTGAGTAATCAATTGGACAAAATTACTAGAGATATAAAATGAACCCCACGGGTCTCCCTCATATGAGGGATCTCGAGCCGGTTAGTCGAGAGGCTACGTGGCGCGTACTCAGGTAGCGGATAGAGGATTAATCGCGGACCAAAAGCGACCTCTGCTTCCCTGAGACGCAGGTGGATCCAGGGGATGGACTCCCTATTTCTGCTGCGCCGATTTGGCACATACTTTCTGTACTTGCTAGGCGTATTCATGCATGCGTGTGTGGGTGCGTTCTCGCTTTATGCGGATTGTATTCTACGAGTCAATTCGGGCAAAAGCCTGCAATCAAGTGACAGGGAAGTATATGGGAGGCGGTTAGGAGTGGCCTCCAACAAATAAGCTCCATGTCCACTCTGGGAGAGCCTGGCAAGCTACCCGTGAGTGTAACCAGTCCCCACGTTCAAAGCCCAGCAAGCTATACGTGGGTATCAAATATGCTAAACACAGTAAAAAAAAAGGTCTCCTGACCCCGAAAGAGCCCCCAATCTCGCAGCGTTGGCTAGGACGAGTACGGAGAGGCTGCTAAAATCTCAGGGCCAATGGAAGCTGCCTGGATCAAGAACTATGGTGACGATCTGTACCTACAACGCACGTACACTTGCATCCGAGTCCTCGATAGAGGACTTGCTCACGCAAGCAAGAATGATAAGGTACGACGTCATCGGTCTGGCCGAGACGAGGCGACGCCACCCATTCAACGCTGTCTATGACACTGGAAAAGCACTGTTCCTCGGACCATGCGACAGCAGAAGCGTAGTCGGTGTCGGCGTTCTCGTCAACACGAGTTTGTCCATGAACGTCGATTCATTTGAACAGCTTGCAACCCGAATCGGACGTTTGCGATCAGAAAGATGCGGATCAATACCTGCTTTGACAATCTTCGTCGCTTACGTGCCAACATCAATATGACGAGGAAGTCGAAGCGTTCTACATGGACTTGGAGAGGTTCTACAGAGAAGACCACACATTCTTCAAGGTCATCATTGGAGATTTCAATGCCAGCCCTCGTTCCAGAACCACCACAAACTGCGACTTATTCAACTCATTAGTGGGCTGCTGGGAAGATGCCGTTGTTGACAACATCGGCGAAGAATACGATCGGCTCGTTCAACATCTTCACGTTAGCGCCATGAAAGCTGAGAGTTCGAAGGTCACCAAGAGACGTCTGTCTCCAGAAACTCTCGAGCTAACACGCCAGCGTGGACTCGCACGAGCTGCAGGCAACCTCGAGCTAACGTCCGAGCTTGCGAAACAATGCAGACAGGTGATAAAAGAAGATCTTAAAGAGAGAAGAGCAGCAGTAATGGTCGAAGCTGCAGAGGCTGAGAAAAGCATTCGCAAAACCCGCCGAAGCTTCGCCAATTACAAGACCAAGATAATTGCACTACGACGCCCAGACGGAAGAAAAGCGTCCAGAAAGGCAATGGAGAAAATCATGCACGATTACTTCTCATATCTCTTCGATAGCCACGTCCATCTCCCGTCTTATGAAATAAAAGAGGATGGATATGCTGTTCCA